>CM019148.1:288944617-289035035 GCA_009733165.1 Naja naja
TCAAATGGCAAGAATGAAACTCACCAAACAATCACTATTGGTCATTCTTCACCCTTAAAAAGCAGAAAAGTACATGTGAAGGTGTTTATTGAAGGAAGGCCTTGCCAAATGGAAGTGGACTCAGGCTCTTATTTATCTATGGTGTCATGGGACACTATCCACAGACTCTTTCCCAAAATTCAGAAGAAGCATTTGAAGCAAGCACTGACTCTCAAAGACTACCAAGGGAACAAGATTCCAGTAGTTGGAGGAGAGATTTCAACGCAGCAGTTTAAAGGCCACACCAAACGCTTGCCCCTGACCATCGTGGACAAGGATCGCCCAAGTTTGCTGGGACTTGAGTGGTTCAAGCCACTAGGCATCGAGGTGACTGGCATCCATCACGTGAGCAGCTCTGACTGGGAAGAGTCCTTGAAGTCTGAGTTTCCAGAGGTCTTCAGCGAAGGACTGGGCAAGTATGGGGACCCCTATTGCTTTCAGCCTAGACCCCAAGGTGCCCCAATTCGCTTAAAGCCCAGGAGGGTCCCATTTGCTTTAAAGGAAAAAATTGATGCACAATTAGATAAGCTCATTGCTCAAGGGGTTTTAGAGCCTACTGACCACTCCAGATGGGAAACACCCATAGTCACACCAGTCAAGGCTGATGGGTCAGTGAGAATCTGTGGTGACTATAAGGGGACACTTAACCATGCGCTGCAGCAGAGCGATATCCTGTACCAGTGCATCATCTGCTCCATTCCCTTGGCAGGGGTACAGTATTTGCTAAACTGGACTTAGCTCAGGCATATCAACAATTAACAGTTGATGATACTGCAGAGGCACAAACAATGTGACTCATAGAGGTGCCTTCAAATGTAAAAGACTACAATTTGGAGTAAGCGTGGCACCTGGCATTTTTCAAAGCCTTATGGAAAGAATGTTGCAAGGACTGCCAGGGTAGTGCCTTATTTTGATGATGTATTAATCTCTGCTGAAAATGACACTCAGCTTCAAGAGAGACTCAGAGAAGTCCTTACCAGATTCAGAAAAGCGGGTTTAAAAGTCAAGGAAGACAAATGTACACTCAAAACAGACAGAGTTGAGTTCCTGGGGTATATGATTGACAAGCATGGCATCCATCCTACTGATGAGGTTAAAGCAATCAAGGAAGCCCCTAAACCTCGATGCAAGACAGATTTGCAAGCCTTCCTTGGACTTATTAACTTTACCACATGTTTCTACCTCACAAAGCATCTATTGCTGAGCCCTTACATCGCCTGCTTGATAAGAAAGCTGTTTGGATCTGGGGCGGAAGGAACAGTCAGCATTTAACAGTATTAAGAGACTAATCACGTCTGATGCTGTGTTGATACAGTTCTCTGAGAATTTGCCTGTTGTTCTGACTTGTGATGCATCCCCTGGAGTGGGGTTTGAGTCACAGGCTTCCCAATGGAAGGGAAGCCCCAATTGCATTTTACTCGCACTTTGTCCAAAGCAGAGAGGAATTATAGCCAATTGGACAAGGAGGCTTTAGCAGTTGTTGCAGCTGTTAAGAAATTTCATGAATATCTGTATGGCAGGTCATTCACCATTGTTACAGATCACAAACCTTTATTAGGCATTGTGGCAGGAGACAAACTCACACCTAATATCCTGTCACCAAGAATGCTGAGGTGGACTGAATTTCTTGCAGCCTATTCATACAAACTGATTCACAGGCCTGGCAAGGACATTGGACATGCTGATGCACTGAGTCGTTGCCCACTACCTTGCCACAAGGAGGACTTTGAACTTGAAACTCACACCTTTTCCTGGAGACCGTGGCTAAGCTTCCAGTCCATGCTGCTGAGATTGCCAGAGAAACTACCAAAGATGCTGTGTTGGCACCTGTTATGGGCTGGATTAAGAAAGGTTGGCCTCTTCAAGATCTACCTCACCTTGCCCAACCTTTTAAGTCAGGCAAACTGAATTATCTGTATTAAGAGGATGTATTTGTGGGGTAACAGGGTGGTTATTCCTGCAAAACTGCAAAGGGAGGTTTTGAAATGTTACATGAGGGTCATCCTGGGATTGTAAGGATGAAAGGTTTGGCCAGGAGTTATGTATGGTGGCCAGGTATTGACAAAATGGTTGAAAACTGGGTAGCATCTTGTCCCAATTGCCAGGTAGTCAGGCCTGCCCCACCTCACGCCCCCACACAGGAATGGGAATGTCCTAGGGCCCATGGTCTAGAATCCACATTGATTTTGCAGGCCCTACAAGAGGGCACACTTTTCTAGTGATAGTAGATGCATACTCTAAATGGCTAGAGGTAATTCCCATGACATCCACTACAACTGAGGCTGTCATCAAGCAGCTCAGAAAATTGTTTGTAACCCATGGGTTACCAGATGTCCTTGTTTCTGACAATGGCCCTCAATTCACATCTAACATTTTGAATCCTTTCTAGCTCAACAGGGCATCAGACATGCCCTCACTGCCCCTGGGCACCCTTCGCCAATGGCCGGCTGAACGCATGGTACGCTTTACCAAAGAGAAGCTTCAGCAGCTGGGTCCTGGGGACATCACTGAGAAGCTTGAAAACTTCTTAGTGTTCAACACATCACCCTAGCCCATCAAATAACTTGTCCCCAGCAGAGTTGTTGATGGGCAGGAAACTTAGGTCTCCCTTGACCTTCCATCCCACTTACGCACCCAACGCACCACTGGATTCCACTTCCAAAGTTCGCTCTTTAGTGTGGGAGATTCTGTCTATGCTAGGAACCTTATAGGTGAACCTTTGGATTCCTGCTGAAATAACTCACATCACGGGCCTCGTTCTTACAGGGTACAAACAGAGGATGGCCTCCTCTGGAGCAGGCACATTGACCAACTTAGATCCAGGTTCCCTCAGGAACATCGCCCCTGTCTCCCTCTGGGTCCCTCACCTGATGTCTCTTCTAGGGGAAGGGGGGAACAGGAGGAAAATCAGCAAACAGGAATCAACCCCATGTGTAACGAGCCATTGACAGGAACCATCCCGAACCCTGTCACAATGCCAAGATCCATCCTTAGAAGTGGAAGATTGCACATCACTACCTGACTTGGGTGCTGACATTGGAATGGAGATGGGTTGGGAGGAGAGACCAGATTCTAACAGTCTAACAGGGTCTTCTTCACAGGAAGTCCCAACAGGGAAATGTCAGACACATTTCTCTCACTGGGTGAGAACGTTAAACTTCTGAACCACGAAGGTCTCAACGACACGTAAGAGCCCCACCTATTTAAAGGAATACATTAGATAGGTTGGGGTTTGGTATGGACTGAACCTAGTGGGGAGGGGTGTTATGTATGTAGGTTTGAATGTTATTGGTTTATTTGAACTGTTCTTGTAAAATATCAAATGGTATTGGTTTAAATAGTGCGGGAAGAATCCCTGCACTCCCATTGGCTGGCAGCTATGGCTGCAGGCTATAAGAAGCAGCCGTAGCCAAGCCAGGACGGGTCCATTCGAGCTGTAGTCACTAATAAACTCTTTGCTGGAACTCTGACTCTTCATGCAAACTTAACATTGACCATGTGGGCAGTGCTCATCTCTCTTTCAAGGCCATTGAGCCATCACTGTCCAAAGACATTCCATCATGGACTGCTGTTATCTTCCCACCAAAGGATACGTATTTATCTACTTGCATTTGCATGCTTTCAGATAGATAGATAGATAGATAGATAGATAGATAGATAGATAGATAGATAGATGCATTCCTTCCTTTTTGGTGTATTAAAACTTTTCAACCAAACTTTTTCAAAGTTTAGACTAGATATCTTCCTAGCATACTACTTTTCATATACAAACCAGATTTTTTTCAATAAATATATTCATTAATTACATTTGCATTTTGCATATCCACCAGTTAATGCTAAGTTTATCCAAGAACAGTATTGGTCTATGAAGAGTATGAAGATTCAAAACTTCATAAAAAGATTCGCAAGCAAAATGAAAAAAAAGATGCAGACACTGAAACAAGAAAGATAAAATAGATCAACGAAAGGAGTTTGAAGCATTTTATCTGTCAAATACATTTTTTATGTTCATTCAATTCAAGTTAAAAATCTAATGTTAACCTCAAGACCTTACATTTTTCATCTTATGATAAATCTAAGTTATTAATAAGATTGTTCAGATAATTTTCTGTTTCTTAAGATCATCCTCATTGTACCAAGGGCTTCTTCTTCCACAATCGGTGCACATGAATTTTAAGAAAATTGGCTTTTAAAATCCTAGGCTTGATGCTAGATTATGAAGTTGAATGAACCATCCTGAAAGAATGAAGTGACAAATTACTTTCAAATGAGGTCACCTGAGCCTGACTTTTCATGTAAGAGAGGAAAGGAAGGAATCTTGAGCAAAGACAGATTTGTAAATGAAATTAAAAAATGATACAAGTTTTTTTTTAATTCTACACAGTAAAATCATGTTCTTTTGTGATATGAAATCTTAAGAAGGTATAATTATATAAATTATTTTTCTATTACTATCTATCAATTTGTATATTTTCAAAATTTAAATAGAAGGAAAAAGTCACCAGTTTTCGTGGTTAGATCATTAGTAACACTGTCAAAATTTCTGACATTTTGGCTTTTAATAATTGGTTGCTGAAGTTTTACTAAGTTCAACTATTTTAATTTATTCAATCTGCCTGACATGACAATCTGCATAATAATAATTTTAATAATTGTATTTCTCTGTTCTTAATTTATCTTCCAAGAGTTACTTTATCCTGCCTCTAACCTTTACCATGGAGATTACCTACTGTTATAGCGTGAAGTACACCAATATACTAGAGACGTGGCTTTGATGATTCCACTGATTTTGTTTTGCCACCCTGTTTAGAGAACAATATTATAAAAATGAACAATAATATACAAAATATCCAATTTTTGACAAACTGCCTATCAGAACAGCTGTTATGATTAATGCATTCATAAGACCTTCCACAATATAGGGATGCCTTAATAAGCAAATAAGACTTAAAAGCTTTTTTAAAAAATTAAATAGAACATTGAAACAATTATGCTTTGTCTGCACTTTTTTCTTTAAATGTAGTGATGGCAGCACCATATATGGATATAGAAGTAGATTAGATGAATTGATTGGTAGACGAAAATACTAATGACTATTAGTCACATGTAATAGCTGTAAAGTATATCATCATCATCAGTTCCTTTTGGGCAAAGTGCATAGGGCAGCCAACAGTAAATTATAGCTATATACTAATTCATGGGTTATGTCACTGCTTGGGATTTTCAGTGCAAGAGGTCTACTGAACACATGTGATAGATAGTTTCTGATTCTCTTTGCAGCCATCTAGTGCTGTGTGGGGTTTTGCAGCTCATTTATAGTACAGCATATCTCTAAGGACTGTAGATATTTAGTCTGGTCCAACATCAAGATTCAAGAGGGTATGACATGTATGTTTGATATGGTCTTGAAATAAAATTCTGTTTATAATTCTGCCCTTCCACTCGTGAATTCTAAAATATTGTTTTTTAAGAAACTGGAATAAAACATTTACTAATGATTGCAAAGCATTGGTCTTATTTGCAAATATTTCAAATCATTTAGCATTACAAGACTGTATTACAAATGTAATATAAGCATCCCACTCTTGCCCTCTGTCAATCATAGTTCCTTTTATTTTTTCTTTATGTACAGTATATAAGCTTCATGTTATGCAGAGTTCTCCCAAAGTGTACCAAAGCTTAAGCTATAAGAGCCGCAGTGGTGCAGTGGTGAGAATGCAGTACTTCAGGTTACTTCTGCTGACTGCCAGATGCCTGGAATTTGGCAGTTCGAATCTCACCAGGCTCAAGGTTGATTCAGCCTTCCATCCTTTTGAGGTTGGTAAAATGAGGATCCAGATTGTTGGGGGCAATGAGCTGACTCTGTAAACTGCTTAGAGATGGCTGAAAAGCACTGTGAAGCAGTATAAAAGTCTAAGTGCTATTGCTATAACTAATACAACAGCCTCATCAGTATGCTATGAGCAGGGTATTCTGACCCAAACCCTTTTCCAATAAGACAAATAATAACCAAAGGGAACAGAAACCTTTTAATGAGTCTTACGAATCTCCGGTTAAAAGGCTGCTGCAAACTAATTAACTTTGATAAACACAAACCTTGCCAAAAGGTTGTGCAAGACTGCCAAGAATCACCAATAAGAAATATTTCACCACACAAGAGCCTTTAAATACCAAATTAAGATACTGTAATGTCCACAACGCTGAGTTTCAAAATGTCTTTGCTTCCTGCAAAGAACGTCCGTTTCACAGCTGGCTTTTATCTTCTTGAAGGAGGGGCCATTACCTTGCAACCTTTCTCCTGAGTCACCCATGCTGTTGTAGCTGCTCTTTCCTGTGAGCAATCCTGCACGCAGGCGCAATTGGCACAAGCTCCTCAGGAACCTCCTCATCACTGCGGTCAGCCCACACAATCTCTGAAGGCAGAAGTCCACTCCCTAATGGTCCTGGCCCCTCATCTGAATCCTCGCTCTCCTCAGCTGCCGGCTAACCAGAACATAGGGTTAGAGTGTTCTCCAGTTTATAATGAACTTGAGCAGGTCCATAGTAGACTGAAGTATGGTATACTGAATACTGAAGTATATTCCAATATGCAATATACAATATACAGTATATGAAGTATGGAATATATGAAAGGGGCATGCATAAGTGTACCACCATGCCTCCCGTCCCTGTCCTATTGCCCCAATTTAATCGTACCTGTTTTCTGTATTCTTACTCATGTTTATACTTATACCTATTATTTTGTAAGTGATTGACAAATTAAATAAATAAAAATAAATAAAATAAAATATATACTAAACAGCTGATAATTCCTTTCTTTAATGTTTTCATTATTGAACCAGTGGTGGGATTCAAATTTTTTCTACTATCGGTTCTGTGGGTGTAGCTTGGAGGGCATTGCAGGGGAAGGATACTGTAAAATCTCCAGTCAGAGGTGGGATTTGCCAGTTCTCCAAATTCAAAATTTCCACTACCAGTTCTCCAGAACTGGTCAGAACCTGCTGAATACCACCTCTGTATTGACCCATTCCAAAACAATTGCTTTTCATATGTCTAATAATGGCAGGGGGAAATGTAACTTTTTCCTTTCCTTGAAATGTTGCCCAATGCCAATTCTGTCTTTTCAGTTTGTTTGTTTTTGAAAAGTTAAGTTCCATGTTAGTTGTAACAATAATTATCCCTAATAATTCCACAATCATTACTTTTAAAATATCAATATACTGATTTATTTATACACATTTATTACACATTTATACACATTTATTTATACACATTAATCCAAATATTTATACACATTAATCCAAATATTTTTCTGGCCAGCACAGACTGCATCAAGCTCTTTATTCACATATTCTAGACATGACTGATTAGAATTTAATTAATAGTATTTTTTTAAAAAAAATTAATAAAGTAATGCACAAATCAAGGTAAGAATGAACAGGCATTATTTTTCCTGTTCATATTAGAGAGGATAGTCATTTTTTGTAGAGTAAAGAATTGGAAGAAATATGCTTATTAGAAATTAGTGTGATGAATAAGTCTTGGAACACTGATCATGTACCTTCAACAAATTCAGCAGTAGGAGCTGATTGGTTTTTATTTGATTATGATAAACAAAAGCCATTAGTATTACATATGACATGTTTATATTACTTCCTATAGAAGAAAGTAGCCATTTGCTTGTTACCTTCATGAGTTTATTATAGAATATTCCCTGTACCTCCACCACCCCACCAGCGGTGGATTGAAATTTTTTTACTACCGGTTCTGTGAGCCTGGCTTGGTGGGCATGGCAGGGGAAGGATACTGTAAAATCTCCAGTGAGAGGTGGGATTTGCCGGTTCTCCAAACTACTCAAAATTTCCGCTACCAGTTCTCCAGAACTGGTCATAACTTGCTGAATATCACCTCTGCACCCCACCCCCAGAGTCTGATTAAATGAACCTTAGATTACATAAAATAAAACCTCTCCAAGATGCCATGAATTAGGAGACCAGTCTTGTGGTCTATGTTGAGACTGTAATTATCTCAATTTCTCAGGAAGTATTATATTATATTTTTTTGAAACTGAAAGTTCAGAGTATCAGCAAGATCTTAATGGGACAGTCTATTAATTATTGTTTCAATTACTTTGGCCATTACTGTCAGAAAAATTCAAGTTTCTTTTAGATATGAAATAGATAAAAATTAAAGTTTAGCAAAGATCAGGTAGTCAAATATTTCAAGTGATTATATGAACAGTTTAGAAAATTCTAAAATACCATTTAATTGGAAATAGGCAGGCTAATGGGAAAAAGTGAAAACTTTCTAGGAAAATAAGGGCTTTTGATTTATTCAATTTAAGAACTTTAAAAAAAATACAAAATGTACAAAACCTGTTAATATAGTAAAGAAACATGCATATTTTTAGAAATACATAAAGTGAAGATATTGAAACTAATATATGAAAGTTAGAAAAGTTGTGTCATTCCTGGCACATTTTATCTTTCAGAAGTCCATGACATTGATACAATGATAAAAGAAAAGGCTCAGAAGAAATAGATTCTGCTAGCAATGATAATACATCAAGTTTCAGAAAATGAAACTGATTCACACCAACTTTCATCTGTTTTCTGAGCTTTATCCTTTCCTGAAAATTAGTATTTTCCATATGATCCAGAATGCATGACTGCTTTTAGTACAATGTTGATTTCTTCTGTTCCCAATGTCACCTTTGTTCTATTTGCCTCCCTAAAAACATGGAGACATACTATATTTCTGAGAGTTCAACAGCTTGTTCTTCCAAATGGCGTGAAAATTAAGTGTATTCAAACAAGTATGCATAATTACTGCTTGAATAAACTATATTTTCCAATTTTTAACATGCACACCGAATTACACATAATACATTCTTTAAAATAAAATGAAAACAAAACCTCACTTTAAAAGCCACTTTACATTCCCAACCATGTTGCACAGCTCCTAAAAGAAGCTTAGAATCTACAAAGCAACATTCTCTCTGACTTAGAATAGGCAGGTTTGGTGCAAAGAGCAAGCTGCAGAACCTTGGAAATTATTTGTGTGTACCTTGGCACTCATTTATTAGTGAGCACTTAATATGAAGCCTTAGTAAAAGGAGAAAGTGCTAATTGTTTATTTGATGCTTGAAAATGTCCATCTGCATGACAGCATTTTGAAAAATCACTTTTTTTTTCCAGGATCAGAGATTTCTACCATGCACAGGTACAGTATATGTGGTACCTTGCTGAATAGTAGTAACTGTGAGAGGGATCTCAGAGTCCTAGTGGACAACCATTTAAATATGAGCCAACAGTGTGCAGCAGCTGCCAAAAAAGCCAACACAGTTCTAGGCTGCATAAACAGAGGGATAGAATCAAGATCACATGAAATGTTAATACCACTTTATAATGTCTAGGTATGGCCACACTTGGAATACTGCATTCAGTTTTGGTCACCACAATGTAAAAAAATGTTGAGACTCTAGAAAGAGTGCAGAGAAGAGCAACAAAGATGATTAGGGGAGTGGAGGCTAATACGTATAAAGAATGGTTGCAGGAACTGGGTATGTCTAGTCTAATGAAAGAAGGACTAGGGGAGACATGATAGCAGTGTTCCAATATCTCAGGGGCTGCCACAAAGAAGAGGCAATCAAGGTATTCTTCAAATCACCTGAGGGCAGGAAAGAAGCAATGGGTGGAAACTAATCAAGGAGAGAAGCAACCTAGAACTAAGGAGAAATTTCCTGACAGTTAGAACAATTAATCAGTGGAACAACTTGCCTCCAGAAGTTGTGAACGCTCAAACACTGGAAGTTTTTAAAAAGAGGTTGGATAACCATTTGTCTAAGTGGTGTAGGGTTTCCTGCCCAGGCAGGGGGTTGGACTAGAAGACCTCTGTTATTCTATTCTAAATAATATATTTTTTTCCAGAAAAATACATAATACAGTTTCCAGGCATTCTGAAGCAGAAAAGGCACAGAAGAAACCTCCCTCAAAATAGATAGATAGATAGATAGATAGATAGATAGATAGATAGATAGATATGATACAGAGAAATGAGAATGAGATGGGGGAGAGAGAAAGTAAGTAAGAAAGAAAGAAAGAAAGAAAGAAAGAAAGAAAGAAAGAAAGAAAGAAAGAAAGAAAGAAAGAAGGAGGAGGAAGGAAGGAAGGAAGGAAGGAAGGAAGGAAGGAAGGAAGGAAGGAAGGAAGGAAGGAAAGAAAGAAAGAAAGAAAGAAAGAAGGAAAGAAAGAAAGAAAGAAAGAAAGAAAGAAAATATTGGTCCTATCCCTGTGTATTGTATGGCTTCATCTGCATGTTAACAACTCCTATTTGCAGTGCCAGGAAATGCTTAATGCAGATCCCAACTTTGAGCAGACATAGCTAAAATACAAAACTTTATCATAGGTCTATCATATTGAAAACAATTGAACAATTGAACTCACTAGCCTGGCTATTAACAAATTATTTAACCTGGTTTTAATCTGGATTTAACTATTTGAACTTTTTGTCTCTACTTCAAACTCCTTTTAATAATCACATGCCAGTGTGAATCTCTGACATTCCATTTATTGTTTGTTTGTTTGTGTCAGAAGCAACACAGTTAAAATAAGGCATACTACACGATATAAAACTCATACATAAATTTATGTATTTATGTAGATAAATAAATAATCAAATATGTATGCCACTGATATTTATATTATTTATGTAGTCAAGGAGCAGAGCCTACCCTACTTCTTCACTATCTAGATTCCTTTCGGCCATCACAATGGACAATTAATTCCTAGACAGGGAAGCCACATCTTTATCTAAGCAAGGAAAGAAGTTAATCCTAGCACATAAGCAGAGTCTAGGAAGCCATGCAACTAAGACAAGCCTGACTGTTTTTACTTTCTTAGCTGCCTTGAGTACTTGCTAGTTAAAAACAAAAACAAGAAAGCAAGCTTACAATTGAAGAAAATATGTCAAGAAAAATAGGAATTAGAAGCTGTTCAAATAGCCATTATACTACTGTTGAATAACTCACTTTTTTTAAAAAAAGTTATATTTTAAGCAGAATGTCCATTTCCACAAAGTTCAAACATATATACAAACTACAAAATCTATTTGCCTGAAACATTAAGTTTTCTGGTGTATATTGACAAACATATCTGGGTTGCAAAAATGCAGATGGCTAAATGGCATCAAAGAGATACAGAAACTATAATTTTCAAGATCATCTGGATTTTTGTGGTCCAGATAATATATTTTTGTGGCAATATTTTCTCCTGGTGCAATGATTGACATTATTTATTACAGTAATAGTATGTCTTCCATAGGAAGTATCTCTTGCACAGGACTCTGAAGTTCCTCAACAATTTAAGAGAATACCTTGAAGAATACTAATAACTATGAAAAACTCCCCTAAAATAACCAACGAAATCCAATGTTATCCAATGACAGTTAAACATTGTGGGTTCCTCAGTGTGGTCTCTGATCATGCAGTGCAATGTATATGTATATTTTGCTATTGTATATGTATATTTTGCTATTGTATATGTATATTTTGCTATTCAACAAACATGAGTTTGGTATATCAGTATGTTAGGTACGCAGGAAAATGAGTTATTTTCTGCAGTTAGCTGAAAAAATACTAATAAAAAAATATTTCCCAAAAAGATTGTTGCCCTTCGTCTCTTCCCATATTACTTTCTAACACTATTAAATAATTGCTGCTTCCTGATAAAGTCAATAAATTGTATTGCTTCTTGATATATAACTGTAAGCAATTTTACTCGATGGATATGAGTTGGTGGAGAATTAATGACAATTCATTGACAATTAGCCCTTTGTGTCTTATAATTGTCCAGTTCTATCTTAACACTGGGGGGCAGCCTTTCATTACTGGCTTCTTCTTCTTCTTCTTTCTTTGTATATCTTTGTAGGCATAAGGTTGCTTAAAAGAAAAAAATCTGGGAGGGCATAAAATCAATCCAATTATCAAACCTTCTTCCAAGCTCCAGAAATGGTATTCAGAGACAATTAATAAATTGTTCATCATTAAGTTCAGTTATAGTCATGAGGGAAAGAGATAGGAAGGCTGTGGATTAAAGAGAGACAGGAGCAGTTGGACAGTTCAAAAGGCTTGTATCTGGCAGCATTGTAGTAGCAACGACTCTGAGCAAAATGCACTCTCACTAATTACATATGGATATACAGTTGAGGATCCTCCATGTAGTAGAATTCATAATAATGTTGAAAAGACTTGAATAAAGATAGGAGAAAACATATATTATCACCAGGGAGTTATCAATTGCCAATTCTTAACAGTCACAGATTAAAATTCTCTTATTCTGCTTAGTTTTGAAGATTTTCATGCATTCAAGCTAAAAAACCATTAACTTATCCATGTGCTTTTCTTGGAAATAACATGGAGGTGGCTTGTCACTGTTATTTTCTTTAAAAAAATAAATGTATAGCTTTATCATTAAAAAAAGCAATCAAACAAACAAAATGAAACAAAATAAAAGCACATTCAACAACAAAAAAGAACAACAACAAAAAAGAAAAAGTAATATACAAAAAAGGAAGAAAAAGTGGTTAATTAATTTTAACATTTAATACGTAGATCTACCCTGGCTGGGTGATAAAGAAAAGAAAAAGCAATACATTTTCCTCCCTGAAAGCAATACATTTTCCTCCCTGAAGGTTGTTCTTTTCAACTTATTTGCCTATCTATAGCACTTTTTTTAAGGGATGCTCCCTTATGGAATATTATTATTATGGCTGGTAGTACAGACAGAAGTTAATTCTGGTTTTGGCATTTTTATCCAGCTATCAAGTCTTTCCCAGGGACAGTGGATAGGCAGAAGTTGCTTGATGGTGTGAAAGTATCATCACAGAATGTAAGCTGTTCAGATTAAAAACTGCCTTTTGCAATTGGCTGATGGTGATTTTGTCAAAACTGATGGTGTTCAAGTAATGCTCCAGATATTTTGGGATTGACCCAAAGAACCTGTTGCTATTGGTACTCTGCTTGCTTTCTTTTGCTACAGTTGTTCTATTTCTATTTGCAGGTCTTTGTATTTTGTACTCCAGCACTTTCTGTATTATTTTCTGTCTCTGAATTCTGTTTATTATCAAGACTTTTTTTGTCTTTCTTATTGACAGTTGTTAAGACCAGAGTATTATGTGGCAGGTGCTTGTCTGATTGAATTCTAAAGTCCCAAAGTACTTCAGTGTTTTCATCTTTTTAAAAATTACTTTGTCTATTTTGTGGTCCCACCAGTTCTTGTCTGCACTATTGCTGCTACATTGTCATGTTGTTTATAGTCAATCTGTGTGATTTTCTTGCAGGTGGTCTAACCACATGGTCCATTGTTCAATTTTGCAGAAGAAGACAGCATTTGATATCTATTGGTATCTTCTCAATTCTGTCTTTGCATACATTTGTTCTTAAGGTTTGGTCTTGTGCAGCCAGAATTATCCCCCCCCCCATCTCTTTCAACTTTCCTGCTCTTAACCATAGCCAAGTCTTCTTGTTATCTGCTTTGACTTTTTGGTTTTTGATTTTTGGTTTTAATGTAGTGGGCATGCAATACTTTCCCTTGCCATGTCCCTTTTCCATTCTTGATTTGTTTTCTGAGCCAGTTTATTATTATTTAAAACAATGCTTGCTGGCTTTCACTGGAACTAACATTCATATCTTCTTAGATTCCTCTTGGGTGTAATCCATAATCCATTGCACTTTAACATTTGCAGAAAGGAATTTGCCCATTCTATAACCACAGTCAAACCCTTCTCCTATCTCTAACAACAAACAACATGTTGACAACATGCAAAATGGTTGGCCTGGGTTACTCTTGATTTGGAATTTAGTTGCAATTCCTTTTTCTGGACAACTGAATGACATGCAAAGCATCTATGTTACCTTATGTCACATGCTACTAGTGTCACAAAAAGTTCTGTTAAATGGGAAACAGGATGAAATATGTATATACAAATTTGTAGACAGAGTAAAAACTTAATTGGAAGAAAATGAATACATGGGGCATGAGAGTCAAGCTGCAAAATCCACACATTCATTAAATGTGCAAGAAGGAGCAAAGCTCCTTTTCCATCATAATCAAGACCTAAAGTGTCTTTCTATTACTGCAAGATAGTAGCCTGTGCAAAGCAGAACACAGAATATAAATGATTAGTAGTGATCTAGTGCACTAACCTTAAGTCAGGGCTGAAATAGATGCTTTGCACTCTGTAAAGTTGTCATTTATTAAAGATAACAAGATGAATTGCCATATAATTTACTCCATAGTAGAGGAGAGATTGTACACTGCCTATAAAGAAGTACATGGAAAGCTTTTTAAATAGAATAGGGACATAGCAGCAAAGCTGATTAAGACAAGCGATGGAACAGCTGAAAATGAGTTCCAAAAAAAGAGAAAAAGAAAACTATCATGATGTGATCTCTCAGCTATAGGATACCTTGACTGCTGATTTTACCGGGTGTTTCTTTTGTGGAAGAAAGCAGTGTTTAAAGAAGAGGGTATTCAGGTAGTTCTTTTCCCTTACCTGTGGTCTTTGACTTTTTAATATAAAAGCAGAGAAAACCCTTATTTGTCCCAACCACTTTGATACTAGATGGAAGAACCATATGTGCATGTTATCAACCCAGTCATTTCAGCAAACTGTGAATTACTGATAAGTATTTTGATAGGATTTAAATTTGGATATAAATTTAAGACAGGTGTGTTAAATATGTCTTAAAATATATATTATTGTTAATGTTGGAGAGACAAAGTATTTACTGTTGTTTAGAGTAATGGCCCTCTTCATTAACTTAAAATTATAATGTAGCTCTATATAATATTAATTTTAATTTCAGTTTGTTTACTTCTCTATATATAATATTCTTCTACACACACAGGCAGACACACACACACACACACAATAAATTATATATAATAAATTAAAAATAAAATGGTTTGTGTCATTGAACTTAATGTGTACATTTTTATAACGTACATTTGAATTTGAATGATACCCACTAAAGTAAATAGACACTTTAAGGATCACAGATTAGCTCAAAGAGTATATCTTACCTCTGGTGAACCTGTTTTATGGTTCATCTTCTACAAATTCACAAACTACAGAATGCTAAAAATTTAAATTAGTTTAGAACCATTTAACTGTCATGTTTCTCAATATACAATCTAAAGACTAGAAAGGACTTGACAAGATTCTGATTCCTTAAAACTTATTTTTAAGAAGTTTAATTCAATTATGAGTCCCAGCTATTTTCTTTAAATATTTAGAATAGTTAAATCTATCTGAAATACTGTTTACACTTTATTTCCCTCCTCCCTTAAATTACAATATAATAATTGGATAAAATCAGTAAATTGGAGACTTGGAAGAAGACATTTAGGCCATCACATCCAAATCCCTGCTCAATAAAAGAATTAAATGAAAAGCTCCCAGCAAAGGTCTGTGCTTGAACAAATTCAATGAGGGGGAAATCACTAGCTCTCAGATATAATTGCTCCTATTTTCAAACTGTTGATACCATTAAAAAGTATCTGCCAACATTCAGTTGGAATTTACTTTCCTGTAATTGAAATCCATTATTTCATGCCCTTTACTCTGATTGGATGACAGAGAACAGAATATGGCCATTGGTGTGTATTTAAAGAGTTCAGTCATCTTTTATCAAGGCTGAATCACTCTGCCACTGACAAAATTTAGTTTATATTCCCTTGATTTTCCTTGTTGCTCTTTGTGCTTCTTCCAGTTAGTTCTGTACAGAACTGGATGTAGAATTCAATATGAGATCCGACCAATAGGTATACTACTTTTGGTGTTTTTGGAAACGGTACTTTTATTGATGTGAGAATCATTTGATGGTAGTGGTTAAGGCACCAGCTATAAACTAGAAGTCTCACCATAGCACAAAATCACATACATGACCTTGAGCCAGTCACACACACTCATCCCTAAAATGAACAATGGCAAACCACAAATGAAGGCAAATATATGTGTCCCAGGATAACGATGCAATATTGAATTTGGATCGGTCATCGGAACCAGAGATTTACTCTTCCAAGCTTTTGGATTCATGCTGGAGCCCATCTTCAGGGAATTTCTCTCTATGGGAATTCATGCTTTGGGCTGTGTTTATGTGGTGCCTTCCTATTGGCTGATTGGTGTATTGATGGCTGGTGATTGGTTGTCATTTCCTTGTGCTGCCAAGTCCTCTGCTCATAAGTATTTGATAAGTATTTGATTTAAATCAGCACTTGCCAAGTGGCCCATTTCCCAGACTTCAATCATTTCCCTGGCTGTCTTTGTAACTGCATAACCATAATTAGTTGCTGTGAATGTGTGTGTCAAAGTTCCAAGTAATACACCCATAGCAAACAGAACTTTGAGGTAGGTAGGTTCTTCAAATGATAGTTTTATTGGACATATCACATTGGCACAGGCTGGTGAAAACTGACTCTCAATGTTCCCACAGTTTTCACCTAATTAAAAGTAAACATTTTCCTCTTCCCCAAACAATCAGTCATATGGTCCAATCAAGGTGCTGTCCAGTTGCCTAGTAACTTTACTCCTCCTCTCTCTAACCACCCATGGAAATGTCCTTGGTTCCCAAGAGAAAGTATTTTATTTTGGCTACAAAACCCAGCTATCTCTATTTTCCCCTCCCTATTCCTCAGTTCCAGTGTGACAACACTGAAGCCTCCAAATGGCTTTGCTCAGGTTAGCTTCAAGGTTGATAGTGTGTCCTTGTTCACTGAAATGTGAGGCTACCAATGAGTTTCCTTATCTGACCACTTGCCTGTATTCTTGCAATCTGATTATGTGTGGTGGATAGTGGAGACATCCAGTTTTCTGTCTTGTGTGTCAAGTTAGTTTGTGTACATACACACTCATAAACAATGCACCAAATTTTAAACCATCATTGTGCCTGATCATATAAAATAATAATGATCAAGCTTTCAATTCCATTGTTCAATTACCATATGATAAACTGATAAACATTTATAATCCAATCTATAATCTAAGACTGTTATCCTTGGATTTTCATATTACTTGTATGTATTAATACTTTTTGGAATATAATTCAAAAGTATATCTTCATCTTTAACGGTACTGCATTGTACTGAATTTTGTAATGCCATTATAACAAACAAGTGGATGCATAACTTAAATCTTGTGAATCCACATCATACAAATAAATTCAATTTCCTAATAGAATTAAAATGACCAAATTAAACACAAAATAAAACTCAAAGTTATGTGATTAAAATGAATACTATTTCAAAATCAATATGTTTACTTAGAAGTATTCAAAATACCTTTAAAGTTTTTACACAAATTAATAAAATAGTAAGAAATATTTTACAGGAGGGCCAATCCTTAAACTTTCATATTAATTTTTACAGCACTTATCTTTTACCATAAACTCATGACAAACATCATAACTATTTATATAAATTATAAACTAACCTCTCTGGCATATTTAAAGATATTTTAAGCAAATCATACAAGTAAAAATCCTCTTTTTAATAGAATGACTGATAAAACAATTACACAATAATGGTAAACTTCAGAAGAGAAGGTTGAAATCATTATCAGTAAGACATAACATAACAGCTCTGTATAATAGTAGTGTATTCAATCCCAAGTTTTCTATTCGTCTGATAAGAAAGGTCAAAATATACAGTATCAAATAAAATACTGGAGGAGATAAAGAACATCCTTGATGAATTTGAGTTATCTTTAAGATGAAATAATTCTGTTATGTATGCAGAGTTTAAAATGACTGGTTATTGTTGTAAAGTGTTTGAATTCATTGGTTGTAAAAGTGTGGAAAAACCCTGCACTCTGATTGGCTGGCAGCCACGGCAGCCGGCTATAAATAGCTGCCGCGGCTGAGCCAGTCAGGTCCGTTCTGAGCTGAAGTCACAATAAACTTTGAGTTGAAGCACTCCGCGTCCTGCCTCTCTATGCGAACTTAACACTGGCGACGAAGGTGGGATTTCCCTGAAGAGAAGGCAACGTGGAACAGAGAAGAGCGAGATGGCTGCGCTGAACACCCCCCCAGCCCCATTTGACCTGAAGAATGAAGACTGGGAGTCATATGCAGATCGGTTTCAGATGTATTTGGAAGGAAGTGATCTGGACGCCATTTCTGAGCAGCGGAAGAGGGCGGTCTTTCTCACGTCTTGCGGTCCGGCAGTTTTCAAGATGGCGAAGGCATTAGCGGGTGCAGCAGACATGAAAGTAATGGCATGGCCTGATCTAGAGAGGCTTTTAAGGGCACACTATGCACCCCAAGTATTGTGCCTCATTAAGAGACATGAGTTTTATCGCTGCGATCAGGGGGAAGACGAAAGCGTAAATGACTTCGTGGCAAGTTTAAGAGACATTGGGTGTGTGTGCAAATTCAGCAGCTTAGAGGAGGCAGTGCACGATCGTTTTGTTTTGGGCCTTAAAGACAAGGTTTTGCAGAGCAAATTACTGATGAAACCCAAGATCACACTGAAAGAAGCCATAGAGGAAGCATCTTCAGCAGAAGCCACCAAATCCTCAGCAGCAGCCATGAGAAAGATGAACAACACTACGGGCCATTCTGATGGGGAAAAGACCACTACAACTCATTTTGATGAACTTGAATCTGAGTCAGAATACAGTGGAGAAGAAGAAGAAATCAACAGACTCAGAATGGAGCGGAAAAGAAATGACCTGAGAAGGAAGAGGCATGATTTCCACTGCATAGGTTGTGGGGGAAACCACCCCCACACTGAATGCAAGTTCTTGGACACCATTTGCCTCCGATGTGAAAAAAGAGGGCACATTGCAAGAGTCTGCAAATCATCCAGAACTCCACCAAACAGAAGAATGTTTGCTACAAACAACAAAGACAGAGAAGTCAAGTCAAGCCAAACAATACCAGCGAAAAAATGGGGTGCAACACAGAAGCAAATGGAAGGAATAAAACTCATCAAACAGTAACTATTGGTCATTCATCCTCTTTAAATAACAGGAAAGTATATGTCAAGGTATTCATTGAAGCAAGGCCTTGCCAAATGGAAGTGGACTCAGGTTCATACTTATCCCTGGTGTCATGGGACACTATTCAAAGACTGATACCAGACATTCAGAAGACTCACTTCAAGAAACAGGCATTAACTCTTAAAGACTACCAAGGGAACAAGATTCCAGTAGTTGGAACAAGAGAATTCAACGTGAAGTTCAAAGGTCACATCAAACGCCTACCCCTGACTATCGTGGATAAAGATCGCCTAAGTTTGCTGGAACTAGAATGGTTCAACCCACTGGACATCGAAGTGACTGGCATCAATCACGTGAGCAACACTGAGTGGGAAGAGTCTTTGAAGTCTGAGTTTCCAGAGGTCTTCAGCGACGGATTAGGCAAGTACTTGAGGACCCCTATCACATTTAACCTAGATCCCAAGGTACAACCAATCCGCTTAAAACCCAGAAGGGTACCCTTTGCATTGAAGGAAAAAAATGATGGACAATTAGATAAACTGATAGCCCAAGGGGTATTAGAGCCCACAGACCACTCCAGGTGGGAGACACCCATAGTCACACTGGTCAAGGCGGATGCCTCGGTGAGAATCTGTGGGGATTACAAGGGGACATTGAACCATGTGCTACAACAGAGCACATATCCAGTTCCAGTGGTTCATCACTTATTACACTCTCTTGGTGGGGGCACAGTCTTTGTCAAGCTGGACCTGGCCCAAACATACCAGCACTTAACAGTAAACGATCTAACTGCAGAAGCGCAAACCATTGTAACCCATCGGGGTGCATTCAAATGCAAGAGGTTACAATTCGGAGTAAGTGTGGCACCAGGCATTTTCCAAAGCCTCATGGAAAGGATGCTACAAGGGTTACCTGGGGTGGTGCCTTATTTTGATGACGTTTTAATCTCTGCTGAAAATGACACTCAGTTACACGAGAAACTCAGAGAAGTTCTAACCAGGTTCAAAAAGCGGGGTTAAAGGTCAAAAAGAGAAATGCACACTAAGAACTGACAAAGTAGAATTCTTGGGTTATATGATTGATAAATATGGCATCCACCCCACAGAAGCCAAAGTTCAGGCAATCAAAGAAGCCCCCAGGCCTAGATGCAAAACTGACTTGCAAGCATTCCTGGGACTTATCAATTTCTATCATATGTTTCTACCTCAGAAAGCAACCACTGCAGAACCCTTACACAGATTACTGGATAAAAAATCTGCATGGGTCTGGGGCACAAAAGAAGAAGCTGGATTTAACAACATTAAGAGACAAATCACTTCTGATTGAGTCCTGATACAGTTTTCTGAGAATTTACCTGTAGTATTGACTTGTGATTCATCCCCTTTTGGAGTGTGGCGGGGTGTTGAGCCAGTGGAAGGGAAGCCCCTATTGAAACTACAGTCAACTGGACAAGGAAGCGTTGGCTATCGTGGCAGCAGTCAAGAAGTTCCATGAGTACGTATATGGCAGAAGGTTCACCATTGTTACAGATCGCAAACCTCTGTTAGGCATTGTGGCAGGGGACAAACCAATGCCCACCATCCTGTCACCAAGAATGCTGAGGTGGACTGAATTTCTTGCTGCTTATTCATATAAACTCATTCACAGACTGGGAAAAGACATTGGGCACGCTGATGCTTTGAGTCGCTGCCCACTTCCTTTGCACACTGAGGACCCTGCTCCTGAAACTTACACCTTCTTTCTAGAAACTGTTGCCAAACTTCCAGTGCATGCTGCTGAAATTGCTAGAGAAACTGCCAAAGACACTTTATTGGCTCCTATTGTAGGCTGGATTAAAAGGGTTGGCCACTACATGATCTACCTCAAGTTTCCAACCTTTTAAATCCAGACAAACTGAATTATCTGTCTTGAGGGGATGTATTTTGTGGGGTAACAGGGTGGTTATTCCTGAAAAATTGCAGAAAGAGGTTTTGGAAATGTTACATGAGGGTCATCTGGGTATTGTCAGAATGAAGGGATTGGCCAGGAGTTATGTATGGTGGCCTGGTATAGACAAAATGGTTGAAAACTGGGTTGCATCCTGCCCAAACTGTCAGCAAGTAAGGCCTGCTCCACCCCTCGCCCTCAAACAAGAATGGGAATGTCCTAGGGGTCCATGGTCCAGGATTCACATTGATTTTGCTGGCCCTACCAGAAGGCACACTTTCCTTATTGTAGTTGATGCATACTCCAAATGGTTAGAGGTTATCCCCATGGTTTCCACCACTGCAGACGCTGTTATCAAGCAACTTAAGAAACTTTTTGTAACTCATGGGTTACCTGATGTGCTTGTTTCTGACAATGGTCCTCAATTTACTTCTAATCTTTTTGAATCATATTTAGAGCAGCAGGGTATCAGACATGCACTTACTACCCCTGGGCATCCTTCAACTAATGGCCGGGCTGAATGCATGGTACATTTTACCAAGGAGAAACTCCAGCAATTGGGTCCAGGGGACATCACTGAGAAAGTTGAAAAACTACTCAGTATTCAACACATCACTCCTAGTCCATCCACTAACTTGACTCCTGCCAAGCTTTTGATGGGTAGAAAACTCAGGTCTACCCTGGACCGCCTTCACTTCACTTATGCACCCAACGCACCTCTAGATTCCACCAGCAAAAGTCGCACATTCACTGTGGGTGATTCTGTTTATGCTAAAAACCTTGTAGGTGAACCATTATGGATTCCTGCTGAGATAACCCAGGTTACAGGCTCCAGGTCTTACAGGGTTCAAACTGAGGATGGTGTCTTGTGGAGTAGGCATATAGACCAGTTACGGTCCAGACTGCCTCTGGAGCATCACCCTTGCTCCTCTCTGGATCCCATGCCCTCAGCCTCTTCTAGGGGGGAAGGGGGAGATAATGAAGGTAATCAGCAAGTGAGAATCAACCCCATGTGTAACAAGCTAACACGACAGGAACCATCCCAAAACCTGTCAGGGGGCCAACAACCATTTTTACAAATAGAGGATTGCACATCACTACCAGATTTAGGGGGTGACATTGGGTTGGAGATGGATTGGGAGGAGAGACCAGGTTGTAGTAACCAAACAGGTTCTACTAATACAAGAAGTCCTAATAAGGGAATGTTGGCAGATACATTTCCTCCCTCACAAAGTGAGATTCCCAAAACACCTGAACCACGCAGGTCTCAACGTACCCATAAGAGCCCCACCTATCTACAAGAGTATATTAGATAGATGGGGTTTGAGTATGGACCAAACCTAGTGGGGAGGGGTGTTATGTATGCAGAGTTTAAAATGACTGGTTATTGTTGTAAAGTGTTTGAATTCATTGGTTGTAAAAGTGCGGGAAAACCCTGCACTCTGATTGGCTGGCAGCTGTGGCAGCCGGCTATAAATTGCTGCCACAGCTGAGCCAGTCGGGTCCGTTCTGAGCTGAAGTGCTGAGCAGCACGTCCCTGCTCTGACTTCACAAATTCCATCTGTAACTTAACAAATTCCATCTGTAATAACCCTAGGAGGAAAGATTAAGAGTGTCACATATTAAATCCAATTTACTGAAAAAGGAGGAAATCCAGATTTGGTCAAGATATCTTATCTAAATTTCCATTGTACTTATTGAAAGTCTCTTTTAGGCTAATAAGACCATAACTGCTGATTTTCTGTGAAGATTCTCAGTCATCCAGATCATTTAAAAAAAGTATCATAAATACTTTTTTCAAAAGGCAACTGGGGTGTTTTTGTTTTCCCTTAAGGAAGAAGAAGAAAATGTTTCACTTCTCATCCAAGAAGTTTCAACAATTCTGATGGTGGAGGGATTGTATTTCTTTGTGGACACCTGGTTGTTAGCACCCTAAGAACTGTTGAGGCCACTTGGAGCTTTATCTGGGCCCTCAGGATCACCTGAATCTGAGGACTTCCAGTTGTGCTTCTGTCACATTGGAGCAGAATCCGTAATCATGCATGGTTTTGCTCTGTGCTCACTTGTTGGAGGGTGCCAATCAGGACAAGAACCACCCTGGAAGGGTGGTGAAGTAAGGGGGGACCATCTGGAGGGTCGAGGGGAGCCACATCTCCCCTCCCTGACAAGGTAAACCCCTTCCAAAGACAAGTTGCAGTGGTAGTCAAAAATGGCCACCATGAAGATGGGAGGCAGTCTGGGAAACTAAGACCCTGCTGGAGTGGTGAAGCTGTGAGTGGTGTGTAAACCAGGTGAAATACGTGGAAATTAAGGTACCCCGGAATTAAGAAACGAAGAATTTTTTGTGAAAGATTGTAGAAGCGGCGATCAGAGAGAGAGTGAAGAAAATTGGAAACTTGTGAAATTGGCTTTGGACTTTGAAAATAATTAATTTGGAGGTGGAAAATTCAGAGGAAATATTGGATTATAAAAGACTTGGAATTAAACTGGATAATTATTTGGATTTTGACACTAAATAGGCATAATTAAATGCTGGAATTCAATGTATTAAAAAGAAATAATAGCTAATAATTGGAATTAGTGAAATTAATAACAGCTTTAAAAAAAAGGAAAAAGTGAAAAGAAAGGATGGAACGTGGAAACAGAACTGAAAGCACCACCTAATGGTAAAGGAAAAATTTCAGTGACTCTTTGAAAAGTGCTTGGTCTTTTTAAAATTGGAATTTGAAAGGAAGTAAAAGGAATTCCATTACAATAAAATAAAAACCCTGAAAAGTTAAATATTAGAATACTACAAGGGAAAAAGATATGTGAAGAAATTGCCCTGGGATTATTTGGTGACTTTGGGAAAAAGTTGGAAAAGAAATTAACAGAAGGAACCTGGAAACAAAGATTTATGGACACTGACTGTTGAAATTAAATATAAAAGATGCTGGTTGTAAAAATTGGATTGGACATAAATATTAAAGAAAAGGAAAAAAGAAAAAATAAGAGCTGTATCTAACAAAATGAAATTCAATGTAGAGAAAAGTAAAGTCCTACATTTAGGCAAGAGAAACCAAAAGTACACATATAGACTAGGTGAAACCAGGCTCAATAGCAGTAATTGTGAGAGGGATCTTGGAGTCTTAGTGGACAACCAGTTAAATATGAGCCAGCAGTGTGCAGCAGCAGCCAAAAAAGTTAATGCAATCCTAAATTGCATTAACGGAGGGATGCAATCGAGATCAAGTGAGATACTAATGTCACTCTATAAAGCCTTAGTAAGACCACACCTAGAATAATGCATTCAGTTTTGGTCACCACATTATAAAAAGATGTTGAGACTCTAGAAAAAGTACAGAGAAGAGCAACCAGGATGATTAGGGGACTGGAGACTAAAACATAGAAAGAATGGTTACAGGAACTGGGGTTGGCTAGTCTAGTAAAGAGAAGGACCAGGGGAGACATGATAGCAGTCTTCCAATATTTGAGGGGCTGCCACAGAGAGGAGGGGGTCAAGCTATTTTCTAAAGTGCCTGTAGGCCAGATAAGGAATAATGGATGGAAATTGAATAAGGAAAGATTCAACCTGGAAACAAGAAGAAACTTTCTGACAGTGAGAACAATCAACCAATGGAACAGCTTGCCCTCGGAAGTTATGGGAGTATCATCACTTGAGACTTTCAAGAAGAAATTGGACTGCCATTTGTCAGAAATGGTGTAGGGTCTCCTGCTTGGGTGGGGAGTTGGACTGGATGACCTACAAAGTCCCTTCCAACTCGGATTATCTGTTATCTGTTATCTGAGAAGAAATGTACAAAATGCAAGAATTATGTTTGGAACTACAAAATATGAGGGAAATGATGAAAGAAAGCTTGGAAATGATGACAGATTGAAGAAGAACAAAGAGTACCAGGGGGAGGAGTTAAATAAAGAGGAAACCAGCTTTAAATAACAAGTGGAACAACAAACATTAAAAGGGGGGAATTAAAGTTTAAAACTTGAGGTTTGATGTGATAATTAAAGGGAGAATTGTTTGGAAAATTAAACAAAGGAAAAGGAAACAGCAGAAGAAGGAATTACAGAGGAAAAATCAAGAAATGGAGGGGGATAAAATAAATAATTGGAATAAGAAATGGAGGGAAATAATAAAGGAAAAAAGGGATAATAGGAGAAAGACCAGAAAATGATGGGAAGCAGAAAGCAAACAAAAATGAAAAGAAATTATATAATCAGGAGAATAAGAGACAATGGCTAGAAGAAGAACAGGAATTATTATAGGTATATTAATTGACATCTAATAAAGCAATGAATAAAACTAAAATGAGTTATGAGGATTGTAATGGAAAGACTATTTTCAGTTTCCACAATTAATTGAATAGAGTAATATTTTTGAAATAAATAAATGATTTAGAATGTAATTAAGAAAAAGAATACCATGCAGAATCTGACTCAAATATATATACATACATACATACATACATACACACACACACACACACACACACACACACATACATATGTATATGCATATGTGATATTTAATAGTGAGGAGATTATTGTTTTTAAGGTAGAATGTAATAATTAAAAATGACTATATTATGGTAAAACTTTATAAAGAATTAAAGAGAATAAACTGAGGGAGTATATAAGGCAAAGGGGTGACAAACTTGAATTGACAATTAAAGGAGACAACTTTTGGATTATTAGAATTAGGATGGAATCTTTTGAACAATGAATGGATAATAGTATGTGATAAAATTGCAAATATGACAGGTAAAAGTAAATATGTGTAATGAATATAGAAATGAAATAAAAATCTTATATAATATTGTAAAACAAGATATGAGAATATTTAAAGAAAAATCAAATAATTTATGACATGAATTGGAATTGGATAAAATAAGCGTAATAAATATAAAAATATTTGAGAATATTTAAAGGAAAATGGAATGTAATAATATGAAATGAAATTGAATATGAAAGATGAATATGTAATTATGGTCATGTTTGTATTGAAATGTAAAAACGTGGAACCACATTGTTCACCAAAAGAGATGTTTTTTTTTAATATAAAAATAAAAAAAATTATTGAAAAAAAAAAGGATCACCTGAATCAGGTGCAATTGATTGTGGAATCTTCTTGGAACTGCTTCAGGGGTTGCATTGTAAAGTGGAGATAGGTGGTGCCTTATTCCTCCCCCTCTGGAGGAATATTCAATTCTAACATAGATGGATTCTTTTACCCCTCTTTCAAACCAGTGATCCCCTCTATTGAAAATGTGAAAAATAAATTCAATCAATTGCACCCTTTAAGGAAAGGGGAGGTAGTACAGTTGCATTTTGAAAAAGCACCTTTGAAAACTTCACTGCTGATTTTAACTTTTCTCAATGCATATTCAAAATATTGATTAATTATGTAATATTATTAGAAGTTTCTCAACTTTTATAAAATCAGATTGTATCCTGTAGGTGGATGGTGTGTGAGTAATATTATCTATAATCTGCATGCTGTCAATAATTTGGTATTCACATATATCAAGGAAGTTAAGCATAGTCAACATGATTTCTACTAGCCTTTCAAAATCAGTTACATAAGAATCACTTAAAGAGCTTTTACTTTTTAAAAACTTTTTTTAAAAGCCCCCAATAATACTAAGCAAAAAAAATCAATAATATATATCTCATACCACTTAATGGGATAGCTATCAGGAGATTGTTTTTATTTTACAGATTTAATGAGGAGTTAAAAGTGCAGCTATGAAAAATATATTGTTTGAAAATGATTACTTTTCTTTTTAGTTACATTTGATTCAGCATTACAAATTCCAGCAAAGATTGGATCTATTGAATTAGAATCTATGTATAATGTAGCTACATTGTCCTCAGTAGTAGAAATAATATTTTATTGTTTCAGTCAGGAAACTAACTTGATTTTCTCTTTTCTGTCAATGTTTTTGCTTTATATAATTCAATGAGTATCAATTATATAATTTCTTCACATCCCTTTATAAAGTGAAAATTGGGAAGTAAGTTTTTGTTTGTCTAGCACAATTAAAACTTTTATCTGATTTGGTGTAGATTATCTTGCTTGTAATTTCAAAAGTTCATTAAGTTTTTCTTTTTTTATTTCTTTGTTTTTATTTTTTCCATGCATGACTTCAAATATATGCCATGAAGCCAAATTACTACTATACTTGCAGAATACCTAATTATAATAAAATATCTTACAGCCCCTGTTTCATACGTTTTATTAAAAAGAAACAGAACCTTGAATAACTATTTATATACCACCTTGAAAAAAAGGGGCATTGTTCTTACAATCTTTGTCATTGCTATGGAGGAAGATCAAATATTGCAGTAGAATATATAATACATTTATCCTTGGATTTGATTTAAATATAATTAAGTATCATGGAATTGAAAAAGGGAAAATATTCTCATTGCAAAAGTTCTAGAAGTTGTCCATAGAAATTTCCAAATTTAATTCTGATCATGAGCTGGCAAGGTTTTCATCTATGCAAGTTAAATTTGGATGGTTTAGTATTGTGATCTAATAATGGATCTAAAATTTGATTAAAATCTCTATTCATAATTAATTCACAGCTACAGTAAAAAGATGTTTGAAGCACTTTTCTGATATGTCTTGCTTTCCTTAGTAGAACCATAATAATTGATAAATGGATTACGTTTATTGAAATAGTATGTGTGTGTGATACATACATACACACACACACACACACACACACATATATATATATATATATATATATATATATATATATATATATATATTTGTTTTCGTAGATTTTCACGGGTAAAGGTATGTAGGTCTTGGTGTTGGTCTTGTCCGTGTAAGGTTGAGAATTCTCAACCTTACAGACATATATATATATATATATATATATGTCTTTGACTACAGGGTTAATTTCTGATGACTAGTTCCTGCAGTTATCTTGGTAAGATTTTCAAAAGTGGTTTTCCCTGTTGTTCAAGAAAACAAACAATAATCAACAAATATAAATTAAAAGAAAAAAGGCCACAAATATAATAACTTGAACAGGGGGAAGGGGATTTAAAGAAAAACTAGAAAACTGACATTTATTTTTTTAAAAAACTCTTAAGAGCCAAATATTTGCTAGGATTGGAACTTTTGGATGACTACACTGAAAATACAGAATGGTATACTTCTCCTTCTCCACATCAAACTAAAATAATCTAAAAGGGTTGGGGTAAGAAAGGAAATGTTAAAGAAAATATGGCAACATTTGATTCAATAACCCCACAACAAGGAATATCCCACAACTTCAGCACTCCTTTTTGAACCACATTAGTACTGAGGGATACACACACAAACAAAAGTATTTAATAGAGAACATATTTCACTAAATAAGATTTTCCTTCTGAACTCTCTGTGGAGGCAGGTTCTATCAGATCTAAGGAACGAAGAATGAAGAGGGAGTTATTCCTGGGTAGTTTTTTTAATTGTTCCTTGCTCATGTAGACAGAAATTGTGTCAAACTAAAGCACTTATCTTCACAACTATTACATATACCCTGCAAAGTGCTAAGGGAGTGCACCTTCGCTCTCTTTCTGCATACCAAAGATTCCAAGCTTCTTGGTCTCTTTGCTCACTGGGAAAGAGCCCCTCCCTCCTGCAGCTCTGGCCCACATCCCACCACAGATTCCTTAAAATGTTTTTGCTTGTTTATTTTTCAAGAGAACCTATCATCACAATATATCCAAGGCATTACTTAGTGTTATAGATCTCAAAGGTCTTACAGTAATGGTATGAGCTTTTTAAGATGACTTTAAGATGACCAGCAATTTCAATTTCAATTTTGAACTTCTTTATCTACTTATCCCCTCATACCTTGATAACCACTGAGCTGGATTTTAATAAAATAATTTCACATATTAAAGGCTATTGTGAGCTGATCTTGATTAGCAGGAATGGCCTATTACAGTGATGGCTAATCTTTTTGTTGTCACATGCCAAAAGTGTGCATGTGCATGCACCCATAATGCAATGCATGCATGACACCCCACTGCACACATGTGTGGGACACACCACGCTCCCCCCACCCCCCATGCATTTGCAGCAGATACCCGAAAATCAGCTGGCTGGTAGGAGGCATGTGCGCATGCGCAGTGGAACTGAGCTATAGCTACAGCTCGCGTGCCTGCAGAAATGGCTCTGCATGCCACTTCCAGTACATGTGCCATAGATTCGCCATCACGGGCCTATTACAATGACACCAAAATGATGACAAATGCACAATTTCATAATCATGCAGGTGAGATTAATACGTACTTGTGGAGATCATCTTAGTTACAGTGGCTATGAATAAATTATTGGAAGACCTGAAGGACCACATTGGAGATAAAACATCATAGAGAAAACCTATATTGACTTGATGGCACATAATCATCAGTGCTTGTTGTGATCTGACTCTCTTGGAGCCCCAAGCTGCAGAATATTATATGTAATAATTATAAATTATTCCTCAGGTAGAACTGTAAATGGGCAAATTTACCATGAAGCATTTTATTTACTATTGGAGCTGATTCCATATCAGTAGCAAGTTGCTTATCAAAATCTTGATATAATTCAATCATAAGGGTTTTCAAATCCACATTTAAAAAATCCAAAGCATCAGAACATTGACTTAATACCTAAGACTTCCGATCCAAATTATCCCTTCATCCACACTAATTTAATTATGTAGAGTATTAAAAGTGGTAAACAAATCAGCTTGGTTTTCTTTTTCTTTTGAGTCCAGATTAGAGTCCATCAAAACTGACTGATCTTCTGCCAGCTCAACTGGCTACTTTCCTTCAGAGAAGCAGGGAGGTTTTCTGTCTTCTTGATTTGAGATTAACAATACATCAAGTGAGAAACCTCCCAAATCCAATAGTTTAGTCAGGTAAAAAGCTGTTCTGAGGTGAATAAGAAGAGTGGAATTCTGTTTCTTCTTTAAGAACCATTTTTTCCTGAACTATGATGGATTGCAAATTCTGATACTATACAACCAGCATAATGTTTTCTGTCATTATGAAGATGTATATAAATTCACAGTGGAGTTATTTAAAAAAACCAATCAATCTGCCCTCTCTCTCTTTTCTCTCTTTCTTCTCCTTCTCATCCTTCTCCTCCTTTCCTGCAGTTCTACCCTACTCCCTTCAAAAATGTAAGAAATAAAAAAGAAGTTTGAAGAGGACATTTTATTTCTGAGTCTTGGTGAGGTATAGATCTATGTGAATAATAGCTTGCAAAAAGAGACATTTCTCTCTACACCACTGATTTTGCAGGATCATTGAGTGGCTGTTGCTAACTAGGTGGAACAACCCAGCAGTTGATAAGGTGAACATTCTATAAACTGCCACTGCATGTTACTTCTTCAAAAAATAGATCTAATGAAAGGACTCCTATACCATAAAACCCAAGAGGACTAATCTTAGAGAGAAAAGAAACTATTGTAATTTTGAGAGAAAAGTATGTGTGTACTTTGCAAAATCTGTTTAGCATATTTAATTATTCTGAAATTCCTCCCTGTAAAATTGGGAAAGGGAGGGTGGTGGCAATTTTCCAACAGTTTTAAATCTTGTTTATTTTCATTTCAGGTGCAAGAGGATCAGAACAACTTTTTTACATGCAGCTGCATTCTCAAATATTGTAATCTTCCAAATCTATTTCAGGGAGAGCTCTGTGTTGAATGAATTGATAGTACTCAATGTCTTCAGGAATGAATTACTTTCACAAATCCCTGGTTATTTTCTATTCCAACAGGAATGGAAATAGAAAATCAACTTGAAACTGATAGAAGCTAAATCTGATAAAAAGATATTTCTATAAACTGATGACTCCAAGCTATATACTTGCTCCTTCAAGACAATTATAGTCCCATAACTAAATTCAGTTTCTTAGGTTTTCCCAACCATGGCACTTTTGTTTTATTTGGATGAAAACTGAGTTTGCTGGCTCTCTAAAGCTGCTTCTAGACTTTTATTCCTGTATTTGTTAGCAGTCAGTTGATTCTGAGTATACCACTCATACAATTTGCAATCAGGGTCCAATAGTAAGAACCTTGGTGGTGCAGGCTGTTAAATGCCTAGCACTTAAGTCTTAAGTTCCAGCTGCCTGCAATTAGTGCAGGCTTGAATCCCACCAGGCTCAAGGTTGACTCAGCCTTCCATCCTCTCGGGGTAGGCAAATTGAGGACCCAAGATCGTTGGGGGCAATAAGCTGACTTTGTAAAAATGCCGCTTAGTAATAAGCAGGCATATACAATGGAATGAAGGCTATTGCTGAGCGCATTGGGTTGTAACCCAAAAATTGTAAGCTGCCCTGAGTCTTCGGAGAAGCGTGGCATATAAATGTAATTAAAAAAAAAATCTTTCAGACAACCATGTTAGTAAGCAAATATGTGATCATGGGTATTTATAACTTGCACAAGCTATAAAAGCTGACAATTTGAATAAATTTTATATTATTTGTAAAATAATATAAAATTAATATGAAAATTAAAAATTTCTAAAATGAAAATAGTACTAACTCTCTTCTAATTGCCAATCTACAATGGATGCAGACACACATAGGTCTTGGATATTTAGGGGCTACCTGTCTTCTATAGCTTCTATAGCTCCTATAAAAAGGGGGTGTCAGCATATTTCATTGATTAAACTTTGTCAGCTTGATGAGGAAAAAGTGAGTCTTTCTTATCACAGCTTCAGCCCACTGCAACTATATCTCTCCATAAAATTATCTGGCCTCCACCCTAATCCTAGTCACCAATCATAAAGATTTGACAACATTTTATTGAGTTTATGATGATTTTTTAAGGAGCATCATCAGAAATTAAGAACATATCTCCTAAGAGTTAATCAAAAATATCCAGTTGAATTATAACTGCCATCTTCTAGTTAGTCTGTTTAGGGAATAATTGTATATAATCAAACCTTGTTCAGAATTTTTCATATACAGCAAAATGCTGTTTTTATTTAAACAATCATATGTGGCAGAAAGACTAATCATCGTTAGTTTTTAGAAGGGGGATGCTGGTAGATATTCATGAATGCTTTTCTCTTTTGTGATATTTCTGATACATTTTTAAAAAGATTTTACATGATCTTTCAAAATAATTGCAATGCAGGTGTATTAAAAATAAAGAAGTAAATAAGTCTAAATCCATGTATTAATTTAAGTATTTTATTTTGCTACTTTGGCTACTCTTGGGCTACATTCATTTTGATTCCTTTTTTAAAAGTCTGTTTTTTTCCTTTATAAAGAAATGCCTTCTGCTACCTAGAAGGAAATAAAATAGAAGTTCTCCTTGAACACAAAGCACAATGAAGCAGCTGCCTTGTAAAATGAGAAGACTAAGGATTTTGCAATTTAGCTTGTTATCATTGAAAGGGTAGATTGAAAATGGGGAATGATCACTCAACAATAGCCACCAATGACATGAAAAGTCAAGAAGAACAAGGACATAACATGGAACTGCAAATAGTTCCCTCTTATCAGTCTCAGACTTGTAACAATCTTTTAGTACCTTCAGTACAATATAGCAAAGTACTTGGACAAATGTGCTTATTCCTAATATGTTTTTATCCCACATATAGGATTAAATCAGACTTAACTACTAGTAAGACAATAGTGTTTGTTTCAGTTCACTGTTTCTCTTTATCCCCAAGTAATGATTTATTAAATCACTGTAAAAGTTAAGCTTCAATGACATTGAATCATAAGATCTCTTATTGCTAAAATGTCAACCAGACAGAAACATTTACAGAACTGGTGTTTTGTCTGACACTTGTAGTATTGGATTAAGCATTCAGTCTTCTTGTAACCTTAGTTATTATTGTTAATTTTTTGCATTCTTAAAGAAGTGGAATGGGAAGTATATATATATAAACTTTATGTCAATATCTGACATGTGTGTATATACATGTGGGTCAATTTCTCCCTTCTTTTATGTTAGGAATAGGAATGCCAGTTACTTTTACAGTATTTAATACAAGCTATAACCAGCTGACTCAGCTCTATTTAGGATAGCTAAAATTAAAAAAGAAAGAGCAGATTAAAACAGATTGATAGTTGTTTTTCCATTTAATACATTCACTTGTCCAGTAGTAGGCTATGGGGCTTACTGGATGCAATAGGCTTTAGCTCAACCCAAGCAAAACTGATAATTGTAGTCATGGAAGTAAAACAGTTGGCAATAGTCATAGGAACAACTCCACTGATTTTTTTCAAAACTCCTCACTTGGATTTGGACCATAGTTAAAGAGAGTATGAATTGTGAATTTTCTATATACAATTTACATAATTTACCACTGAGCTGCAAATACTCTTCAAGTGAGAACCGTTTGACAATTCTAAATTAACAAAATGATACAGCATTACTTGGATGATCACTGGAAGGAGTGGTATGAGGATAGAACATTCATACTGGCTCTTCTTGATCTCTCAGTGGTCTTCAGTACTACTGAAAGTCATCTGAGGAAATTGGGGTTTGGCAGCACTATATGGTTTTGATTTTCCTCCTTCCTCTGAGATCAGTTCCAGTTCATGTTGATTGGGAGGGGGACCTCCTTTGTGGGACATCACAGTGTTTTTTACTTTCCCCTCTCCTGCTTAACAATTACACACTAAAGCCACTGCATTAGTCATCCAACCCGTGAGTAAAGAGAAGAGCAACAAAAATGATTACAGGGATAGAGCCTAAAACATACAAATAAGGATTATAGGAATTGGGTATGTCTAGTCTAATGAAACAAAGGACTAATGGTGATGTGATATCACTGTTCCAATATTTGTGGGGCTCCTAGAAAGATGAGTGGGTCAAACTATTTTCTAAAGCACAAAAAGCAAGACAAGAAATAACAGTTTGAAACTAGCCAAGGAGAGAAGCCACTTAGAACTAAGAAAATTTCCTAATGATGATGAGATCAATCCATCAGTTGAATGGCTTGTCTTCAGGGATTGTTGTGCTCCATCACTGGAGGCTTTCAAAAGAGACTGGACAACCATTTGTCTGAAATGGTATTGGGTCTCCTGCTTGATCATGGGCTTGGACTAGAAGACCTCTAAAGTCCCTTCTAACTCTATTATTCTGTGTTCTATGTTCATTTGGAGTGATATATCACCAGTATGCAAATGATAGCCAACTTTATATTTCTATACCAGTTGTAATGGGTAGAAGGATCTTAACAAACAAAAGGAAGAGCTGCTACCAAGAAAATGCTCACATAAAAGAAATACGAAGCTGTAGCAAAACTGTAATCCAAATAAATGTTTCAGACAAGATCTTCTCTAATTCTCAATAGATGACAGGAGGAAAGGAGGAAGCACATTCAGACTTGCACTACTCTGTTATTACAACCTTATAATAAAAATAGTACTAATGTTCTTAAATTTGGTTTCGTAAAATACTGATATCAAATCACTAGAGTGATGCTGTATAGAGCTTCTGTCTCAAAACCTGGAAGCTGCAGTGGCTTACTGGGCTACATTAAGCTACAGTTTAACCCAAGCAAAATTGAGTGGTTTTGGATCTTTTTGACCTCCTGGTTCTGGGAATATTCCACCCCATCTGGGGTGGCACTGTCTTGGACAAAGCCAGGGCACACTTTGCTAACCCTCCTGTTCTTGCAGTTCCTCATTGAGAGCTTTTGCACATGTTAGATTGGGCATCGATTGCATTCATTTATGGACCAGGGGATCCTGCTCATGGCCTAATGATCTCCAAATGATTACAGTCTACTCTATATGAGGTTGTCCTAGGAGTTGGAATCTTCAGTTGGTGCAGAATGTGGTGGTGTAGGCAACAAATGACATTAGTTATTCAGCATTTGTGACACCATTGCTCCATAAATTGAATTGGTTACCAATTTGCTTCTGGGTGCAATTTAAGGTGCTGGTTAGTCACCTTTCAAACTGTTCATGGATTGAAACCAGGTTACTTACAGGACCATCTTTTTCCAGTTGTTTCTAGCCATTCTATTCAATCCAACAGGGCATGTTCCAGATCTTGTTGGCTCAGGAGTGTTGGCTGATGCAGCCCAGAAAGCAACCTTTTTCTATAGTAGAAACTGCCCTGTGAAAAAATCATTCCTTCAGAGATCAAATTGACTTTAGCCCTTCTGGCCTTCCACAAGTCCTTGAAAAGTTGGTGTAGAACCATCTCCCACTGTATCAATGGTTCTTTATAATGCCAGTTTATGGGTGTCTTTTCTTTTAATATTGAATGGCTTTTGCTTATTTTTAACTATAAAACTACATGGGGCTACTCTTGAAGATAATCCAGAATCTGCAACTGGCTCAAAATGCAGCAGTGCATGCAATTTGGGGCACCCCAGGATTTGCTCATGTTGCACTGCTGTTGTGTAAGCTGCACTAATTTCCAGTTGCTTTCCTGCACAAATCAAGGTACAGGTTATCACACTTAAAGCACTGAATGGCACAGGGACAGGTTATTTGTGGGACTGTTTTTCCAAGAGGTAGAGATGGTTAGGATTGTGCTCCAGGCATATTTCATGAAATATCATCTAATGAGTTTTGGGAGGTGTGCATTCTGCATAACTGGTCTGGCTGTTTAGAACAGCCTCCCATTCAAGATTTGGAGCCATTTTAGGTCTTTACAAAGGCATGAAGATCTGGTTGATATAGGATGAGGTTGAGCCATTGTATCAGCCATATGGGCTGCTATGGCTCTTTGATGGGAAGGATATGCTGTGTTTCATACTGCTGTTTTTTACTGTTTACTCTGAGCTGCCTAGGATGACTGTAAATAAGCAGCCATAGAGGTTCTACAAATATTTATATGCCTGCTCATATTATACAACATAAACCTGGGTCACTCACAATAACATACAAATCAGCAGAAAAAATTAAAACCATTTCAGACAATTAAGGTACTATAATATTCCTTTCCCAGGTTTACCTGCCCTGGGCTCAGCTTCATTCTGGCCGAATGCCTGGGGAAAGAATGAAATCTTAATTGTTTTCCAAAAGCCATGAGGGAGAATGTTCCATAAAGAAGACACCACTGTAGAGAAAGCCTTGAACTAGAATTTCCTGGTCCAGGTCTAATATTCTGTTCAATATAATAGTCAGAACTGCAAGCTTGCTCCAAACACAGAGTACATTTGTGGGTTTGTTTTCCCCTTGCAGGTAGTCTTCAACTTACAACCACAATTGAGCCCAACATTTATGTTGCTAAGTGAGACAGTTGTTAAGTGAATATGACCCATTTTAGGAACTTTCTTGCTACAGTTGTTAAGTGAATCTTGGCACTTGTTAATTACATGGCTGTTAAGTTAATCTGGCTTTCCCATTGACTTTGCTTGTCAGAAGGTCACAAAAGTTGATCATATGACCCCAGAACATTGCAAGCATCATTAATATGCATCAGTTGTCAAGCATCTGAATTTTGATCACATGACCGTGAGAAAGCTTAAATTATTGTAAGTATGAAAAAAGATCATAAGGCACTTATTTTCAGTGCCATTGTAATTTTGAATGATCATTACATGAACTGTTGTAAGTTGAGGACTATCCATAAAGATTTATGTGGAGCAATATGTAAGATGAGATTTATTTCGAGGCAAGTGTGAATCAGTTTACTTATGTAATGTTTTAACCCTTTGTTCCTATTTCCTTCCTTCCTTGCTTCCTTCCCTCTCTCCCTCCATTACATAATGACATAGTAATGGCCTAGGTTGAAGTATGATATATTTCAGAATTATAAAGTAAAAACTGAAACTTAATGCACTCCATTGGCTTAGTGGTCAATAAAGCTAATTTAGTACTTCGTAGTTTGATGCAGTACATGTTTATAAATAGACATCAGGGTGAATGACAGCCTACAAAGTTGAATTTGAGTACACGGAACCGAGGGGGTTATTTTAAAACTTGCCTTTCACAGCTGGGTTCAGAATGCATAGTCAGAAAAGTTAATAAGCAGTGTCTGGCATCATGATTTCATGCATATAAGTCAAATGAAATAGATTTTCTTAGATAGATGGAAATTAGTGCCAGGTAGAAAATGAAGATGTGAAATTGGAATTTGACATTTAAATGAGAAGGAATTTGACAGCATCTTGGATAAAATGACAAGTCATCTGTCTTCATACTATACGGCAGAAATTGGTCATCAATTTGGATCAGGAAGATGCTTCTCTTTTCTGCCCCTTGCTGGGGAAATTGAAGTACAAGGTACATGGGGGATTTCCATTTCTTTCAAGCATCTGTGCCAGAGGCACATCATATTATTCAATATTCCACTGGATTGTTCTGATGTGTTTGCCTTGTGTAAGTGACACAAATATTTCAATCTTAATTTGTCAATAAGATGTTGGAAGGGAATCTACTTAAACTTTTTTCTAACCTGGGAACAACATAAGGACAGATACAGCTAAACCAAACCAGGCTGCATTTTAATTGAAAATAAACATACCTAAGAACAATGAATTCTGCATATTTTTAAGCTAACTCAAGGGGTATTAATACTTTTGAATTTTTAAAATTAACTAAGTATTTGTCCTTGATTAACCTTTACAATCAATGGAAATAACACTCTAGATAAAATAGGGAAGAATTTCAAGGGACCAAGAAAGAGAAATGTCTACATATATAATGAAGAAATACACTGTGAGAAGTTGTTTCAAAAGGAACTGATTTAAGTACAAATATTAGTCAGTTTTCATTTCAGTAGTTATTGTATTTCACAAATCAAATAAACAGCCCTGCAAATGACTGGGGTAATATCTTTTGAAATCATAGGGGATTCTAGGAAATGGATAGGGTTCTTGGTATCACAGCTTTCATAATGATTGGAATGGAATCAGTGCAGCTCTTTTGAGAAGATAATCGAAGTATATACAATTCAATTCAGATTATGATTGTGGTTGTGTGATATAAATGTCTCATTGGTTGAGGGAGTGATGCCATTTTCTTGAAGGCACTGGTATACATCATCCACCAGGTCTCCTTTTAAAAATCCTGTTTATTGGATACATCATATCGTTAACGGTCAGAGATGAAACCAACACTGAATAATTCCTGTGTTTTTAGTATAATTAAACAATAGTATAATTAAAGACACACCCCTTGTGTCACAGGTCACGTTAGCCAACCAAGCAGGTGATGAAATTCTCAGTACTCCCTTCCTGCCTCTGCTAGGGCATGATGATTTGGCCTTATCTGTGTTATGTCTGGCACATTGGAGGAAAAATGTTCTATATTCCATAAGTCCCCTTCCCCTCTTAAGTATGGCAACTAAGAATCGAAGCAAAAAAATATGGCTTCAGCTAGTGTCATTTTGAAAGTTGACAAGATGGCTACAATTCATATCATAGAGGAGGTGTTTTAGGTATCATCAGTAGGCTTAAGATTTTCAATTGTATATTCCTATTTCAAATGAAGTTAGAGGTGCAATGTTCTGAATCAAGGGACTGGATGGGAAAAAGCAACTCAAACTGAGCCCTAGATATATTGTTTGTAGCTAATCTATGTGGTTCTTTCTCAATTCCAACTTCACTTCTAAATGTAGATCAGGTCAGGTTGTGGGTCTTCTTGAACTGGGAACCCCCTACAACAGAAATTCAAGCCCTCATCACCCTAAGTCTAGACCACTGACATGCACTCTACATAGGACTGCCTTTTAAATGAGTTCAGAAAGTACAACTTGTTTGAAATGCAGCAGCAAAGCTGCTAGTAGATATTAAACAACTCAGCAGAGTAACACCGAGGTGAGGATAGCGCACTGGGTACCAGAAGGTTACCAACTTCAATTTAAACTGCTGGTATCTACAGCATCTATTTATAGTTCCTTATAAAGACTAAAGAGTTCAGTCCCCCTCATCCCTGCAGGACAATGTCTCCTTACTGGATTAGTCCATCCTACAAGGTCTTCCGGGGAGGGACTGTATGAGAGAGAACTTATAAGCAAATCTGCACAGATTTGCTAAGAACCACAGTATTTTTTTTTCATTGCTCCAACATTGTGAAAAAGTCTCCTCTGAGGTTTGGCTTTTGAGATTGTAAAACGATTTTTTTTTTTGAAGAAGCAATAGGGTGCTAACAATGGTTTCTGGTAACTCTGGATTTTGTCTTATTGTTAGAAGATTTATATGAAGATTTTTAAAAATATATTAATTGTGGTGGTGGCAGCGGGTTTGAAAGGATAACGCTTCATGACATTTTTATTTAATTGGTTTATTTTTATATATGTAAAATATTTATATGGCTATCCAACTCAAGTAATACAACTTTGAGCAGTGTGTAATAAACCAAAGACCAAAACAAAGAAACAAGATAAATAATACCAACAAATAACAAAAGACAGCAATTAATCAGGGACCAAGGAATCAAATACATGTTTTGATTCTTGTAAACTGCCTTGAGACAATTCAACACAAACAATATGATGTAATAATATGTAACCTATGTTACTGCATCAAACGGTATGGTATCATATTTGCTCTAAGCAGAATAAAAGCAGGTGGCAAAACCTAGGAACAGAAGTAGGTACTAAAAAGACTGTTTGCTTTTTATTTATTAATAATGGGTTCCAATTTGTTTAGTACAATTTTATATTTGTAGCTGTGAATAATTAAAAACATTTCTCCATTTGCAAACCTGAGGGGTGAGTCATTTTTGTTCTTGTTGTAAATATACATAAGAAGTGAAGTGATGAATATACAAACACACACACACACACACACAAATGAAATGATATATATTATTTATTATTTTATTTTATTTATTTATTTGATTTGTCAATCGCTTATAGGATAATAGGTATAAGTATAAACATGAGTAAGAATATAGTAAATAGGTACGAATAAATGAGACACTAGGACAGTTACGATAGGTACAATTGTGCACTTATGCATGCCCCATACAATGCACGCCCCTTATATTAATTCATTCCTGTCTAGGATTACTGAATAACAGAAAGATTGGGAACACTTCCTCATTCCATCCTCCTGCTAGGTGATGCTTTCAATTCTACTAGTCTATTTCAATACCAATTGTACCAAGAAACCCAGTTTTGTACACAATCTATTGAATAGTTTATATGTTGACTATGCAAATCTTTAGTTAAGTGACTTTTTTGGGTAGAGAACTCAAGAATTCAACCACCTTAAAGATGCTAAGATTTCTTTTGACAACAGAATGAAATGACTCTAGTTTTCATCAACTCCATTCTATAAGATCAACTATCTTCATTCAGAATCATTTTGTTGTAACATTCCCCTTTCATTTCATTTCACAGATACTCAACAAGTTGCATCAATTTTTCTTTCATTAATTCATGCTATTTACCATTTAACCCTTTTACATTCCAAGTCATAATCTTCTTTAAAACCTAGAAAATATAACACCTAGCACTTAGCTCCAGCTGCCTGCAATTAGTGCAGGCTCGAATCCCACCAGGCTCAGCCTTCCATCCTCTCGGGGTAGGTAAATTGAGGACCCAAGATTGTTGGGGGCAATAAGCTGACTTTGTAAAAATGTCACTTGGGGGGGGGAGCCCTAGTAATAAGCAGGCATATACAATAGAATGAAGGCTATTGCTGAGCACATTGGGTTGTGCTCCAAAGATTGTAAGCCGCCCTGAGTCTCCAGAGAAGGGCGGCATATAAATGTGAATTTAAAAAAAAATCAATTGAGATTCGTTTAATTTAATATTCAGATGGCCTTGCACAGATTATTAAATATTACATTTAATAATTTCCAGTACCAATTAGCATCATGAAATGGATGTTAATGTATTATATACAATGTGAAACTTTTAAATATATATATTCGTAATGTATTAGGGCAGTAAATAGATATATGTGTATTTATGTTGAAATTTTTCTTTCCACTCTTACTTTAAGATACATCTTTTGAGTCAGGTTCAGAATTTGAATTTATGACTAAGACAACAGTAAACGTGATATCAATTTTCTGTTGCTCATAAGGAGTGTTTTGCTATGGATTTTTTTTTAAAAAAATGCCTATGAAAATCTTAAAATCCACTACATTATCCTGAAAACAAAATCTTTCTCATCTTTTTTTTGGAGGGGGGGAGAAATGAACACATAAATAAAATTATGATGTTCAAATGTTGGCACACCATCAACATCAGTGGCAGAGGAACATTTCCTTCCCTACTTGTCCTTCTCACATGAAGTAACTGCTGTGTGACATTGCTAGTGTGCTTTTGCTGATGCGGGATATTTATCTCTCTGGCCAATTGGCTTTTTTCAAGTCTCTCATGCATCTACTGAGTATTCAGACTTGTTTTCACTGAGCAGGAGATGTTCCAGGGAAGTTGTTTTTTTCCTCATAAATGTCATTGGGAATTTATTGACTTGTACAAGACAACTAATTTGCTTGAAGTCTGGTGATGGTCTGATCATTATGGGAAGAACTTAGGTGATCATGATTGCCTATAAACAATAGATAAATGTCATGACAAATTCAGTCTGTAAGCCTGTTTGCAGTAATTAACAGGTGTGAATTGCTGTTTGCTGGTACAAACCTCCCACTGTGCAGGCCTTTGTTAGCTTTCAGCTGCTTCTTTGCCGCATTATTTTAGCTTCAAAAGAAAAGAATCTCATCCTACTGTTGTCCCTTAAATGTGCTAATTATTTGCACAATTATCATTTTAAAATCAGTTGAAAGGGGGCAGTGAAACTCTTTTGGTTTGAAAAATATCAAGCATTAAGTTTAAGGCAACCGTGTTAATACATAGTGGATCATCCATGGATCTTTGGCTCCAGGCAGTTCTTCAGCACACTGAGAAAGAGAAGAGACAGGCGACTTTCAGTGGCTGAATTTGGACAATGTATTGGGATTTTAGGAAAGAATAGGTGAAGCTTGTAATGTCCAGCTCCCTTTTCCACTTTCCAAAAGGAACTTGTGAGATAAAAGCCTGGCAATGTTTTGTATCCCAGAATAATAGCAATAGCACTTAGACTTATATACTGCTTCACAGTGCTTTACAGCATTCTCCATGGGGTTTACAAATGTCAGCATTTTGCCCCAACAATCTGGGATCCTCATTCTACTGACCTCGGAAAGATGGAAGGCTAAGTCATCCATGGTCAGGATTAAACTCCTGGCGATGGGCATAGTTTACCTGCAATACTGCATTCTAACCACTGTGCCACCAAGGCTCCATTCCAACATATTTGTTCATACTTTATCCTTTACAACCAAAAGGCATATATACTGGACTAAAATGGTATTTGGGGATCTTTGGGGAATTTATGAATGGAAAATGAAGTACAATAGTTTGTTTCCTGGAGGTCTCCCATTCACATACCAGTGTGATAAGGTATGCAAATAAAACAAACAAACAAAAAAAGCTGAAATAATTTACCATTTTTACCACTTTCCCAGATGATGGATAGCATGTAACCCAGAAAATCAGATGCTGAATTGCTGCAAGTTTTGAGTTTCTCTAGAAGGCTTCATTGGGGGGAAAAGGGTTATACAAAGTAGGGAAGGCAAAAGAAGCTTAAAAAGCTCAAAATTAGATAGCTCAGCCATGACACCAAATTAAAATTCTGAAAGCATTAGTCTTTGATAGCTGAGGATTCTTCCCCAGGGTTCTGATAACACATGAGTTGTTAATCTCAAAACTTTATTTGACCATTGGTGAAGCTGCATCAGAATCAGACATTTGTGTTTTTCTTTACAGGTAATCCCCAGGTTATGAGTGTTTCCTTAGTGAATGTTCAAAGTTATGCAATAAGCACTCCCTAGTACTTTTTAGCAAGTCCCAAAATTATGAATATTGCAGCACCACAGCAGTTGTTCATTCTTACAAATGACTGCAGAGGTACTGCAACATTCGCCCCACCTATCACACCCCCCACAGCTGGGACTTCACAGGCACTTCAGTGTCAACTTTGAACTGAACCTGGCTGCAGCCATCTCTCTCTGTTCCTCAGTTGCAAAATGGGGTGAAGGGCAGGAAGGAGGTTGGAATGCATTACTAGACACAACAAAAAACTTTCTCATGAGAATTGAGGTCATCTCCACTGGCAAAATTTGGTTGGGAAAGGAGTGCCTGAAGAGCCCACCTGTCATGCCCCTGTCAGAATCTGATTCAGAGGGGGAGGCCGAGCAGCTAACAGGGAATGGAAGGCTGTGGAAGAACCTGGGGAAGGGCAAAGGTCAGCTGGGCAGAGCAGGGGAGAGGTAGAGCAAGGGAGAGGGAATTTGGAGGGAGACTCAGGCTTATCCCCTCTTCATCCTGGGGCATGCAGGGAGGAATGGAGAAGGGAGCAACGTGAGTTGTGTGGCTTATGGGGGAGGAGAGGGCCCTGATTCCCTTCATTAGCTGCAACTGGGGACACAGTGTTTAAAAAAGGAAGCTGCACACAGCAAAGTTGCTGGGAGCAAATCGTGAATTGTCTAGTATCATTGAGGCTTATCTGTGTTTCTGAAATCTTCCCAATTGTGTGTGTTTTGCTGGGCTTTCAAGTCTGCAATTTCTTCTCCTGCCCTGTCAAGTTAATTACTGCAGCATGGTTTGTGTGGATTTTTATTTACAATTTATATGTACTTTGTTTTAGGACTGAATTTCCTCCACTTAAAGACTGTTCTTGGGAGAGTTTTTTCTCTAGCCGAAGGTAACCTGGACATTGGGGGCAAAGTTGGAGGTATTAAAGGGACATTTCTTGCTTATTTGATTGTGTTGCCTTTGTGCCACGTCCTGGGTCATCACACCACCAATTAACTTAATTAGCCAAGGTGACACTTAGGGGATGGGGTTATTTCCTAGTTTAATTATACTGAAACCATAGGAAAGGTTTAGATTTAGCTTTCCATGTGCCAATATGATGATTAAATAGATCATTAAAGAAGACCTTTGAGAAGAAGCCAAGTTTCAGAGTTCTGATTTGCTTGAGTTCATTAGTCGGAGCCTTGACACTTACCTTGCAAATATCTCTTCCCTGCAGTGGTTTCTTTGCCTGATTCATTGTTTCAGGATTTCAGTGCAATTGCAGAGAACAGAGGTCTAATATATTGCAAGATTATGTGAGATCGTAGCGCAACATCTCGTGCTACTGATCTCACATGATATGGCACTTTAGGCCTCTATTCTCTGCGAATTGAGGTCTGGACATTCGCAAACCTAGGGAAGGCTTCAGGCCTTCTCTCTGTTTGTCATTTCCTTGCTGAAGCCTACAGGGAGATTGTATTCCTGTAGGCTTTGTCAGCCCTTTGCAAAAAGACTTTGTTGGCACCAGAGCTTGGGAAGGGCAGACGCCTGTCTCTGAAGCTCTGTTCCTACTGGCAAGGCTTTTTGAAAAGGGCTGCCAAAGCCTACAGGGACACAATCCTCAATTTGCTCATGAGAAAGGAGGCCTGGCGGCCCACACACATCCTTCCAGGGCTCCTTTCTTGGCAGAGATCTGTTTGCCAGATATCCTTTTTCATCTCTGGAGGCCTCATCTTATGAAGATGTTTCTTTGCCTGCTTCCTCCTTTCTCATCAGGAAAGGGCTTGATGAGGTCTCTGGGGATGAAAAAGGAGGCCCAGAGGCCCATGTGTGAGCCTCTGGGCCTCATTTTTCATCCCCAAAGGCCTTATCAAGTGGATCTCCAGCAAGAGAAAAGGCCTGGAAGGATGCACATGGGTGTCTGAGCCTCCTTTTCCTCCCCAAAGGCATCATCAAGCCCTTTCCTGACAAGAAAGGAGGAAGCAGACAAAGAAACAGGTGGTAGAGGAGACAGATCTTCATAAGGTAAGTCACCCGGCATGGCAGGATGGGGGAAAGCAATTGTGGGAACCCCAGGGGAGAGAGAATGAGGTATCTGTGGCTTGGGGAAGGCCTTGGGTGATCTTAAGCAGGTGGCCTGTTCCATCGCTAGCCCCCCCAGCCTCCCCTCCAGATATTTCTTGTACACTTAATGAGCCTTGCATTAGAGTATCAAATGTATGGGTTAAAGCAGGGAGTAATCTCATTCAAGGTAGGAGATTCACTTCCATAAATCCTCATCTTACAATGGAATGGGTAGGGTCCATTACATTTGTAACTCAAGGACTACATGTATTTCTGTGACTACAGGAATCCATGTTTATAATCCATGTTGCCTGATTTTTTTGGGAGGGGGGGAAGGGTTTGAAAAATTGAACTTCGGTGCCACTTTGGATGGTCTCAATAGATATTGCTTTATTGTGGATTGTTAAGTTTCCATGAAGAGACAGACGCGGAGTGCTTCAAACTCTTTGTTTATTAGTGACTACAGCTCAGAACGAACCCACTTTGGCTGGGCTGCGGCTGCTACTTATAGCCAGCAGCCGCAGTTGCCAGCCAATCAGAGTGCAGGGTTTTCCCGCACTTTTTAAACCAATCATTTCTTACATTTTACAAGAACAGTTCAAACTAAACCAATGACTTTAAACCTGCATACATAACATGGATATTGAGTTATTTTTCTTTTCCATGATCCATCTTTTAGTTTTGATAACCATGTTCAATGCAACGGTCTTCTTTTACAAGCAGAACTGAAAATGTTCATGTACTTCACCATCCTCCAAGTTAAGGGCTGCCTAACTAGATATCAGCTCTGTCATGCTATTTGACATATTCTTTGCCTACTCATTTTTATGGGAAGTTTCTAAATTAAATGGAATATTATTGGGGAAAAAATTATATGGATGATTTTGCCATTCTTTTTCTTTCTTTCTTTCATAAATCTCCAGGGAATCCTGTTTGATTAAACTGTCTAATTTAGCAGAAGTAATTTTGCAGGAAGGATATATGGAACTTATTAGGGATGTGCAACAAAGCTACAGGGATGTGATGTAAAAGGCAAAATGATAGGAAGGGTGTAACTAAGCCAACCAGTAAACAAGCTAATAAACAGAAATAACTAAAAATAAAAGATTGATTTTCCAACTGACTGTAAGAGACTGATTTCTGTATTTTCTTCTAAAAAATGGTTCTCACTCTTCTGAAAAGCCATCTCATTTTATGCAGCTATCATGAGCATTCTACTATTCTATCAACATAAAAGAGAAAGCATAGGTTTCATGGGAGAACTTTTGATCATTGTTTGATTATGTAAGCCTTTCCCCCACCCCCATAACTTCCTCTTTTTAGAAATGTTTGTGCTTGATGTACAGAAGGATAAGGAAATATTTTTTTTAAATTCATATTTATATGCCGCCCTTCTCTGGAGACTCAGGGCGGCTTACAATTTTTTGGAGCACAACCCAATGCACTCAGCAATAGCCTTCATTCTATTGTATATGCCTGCTTATTACTAGGGCTTTTGGCCCCCCCCCCCAAGCGGCATTTTTACAAAGTTAGCTTATTGCCCCCAACAATCTTGGGTCCTCAATTTGCCTACCCCGAGAGGATGGAAGGCTGAGCCTGGTGGGATTCAAGCCTGCACTAATTGCAGACAGCTGGAACTAAGTGCTAGGCATTTAACAGTCTGTACCACCAAGGCTCTTACATGTACATATTACATGTACAGGAAGAAATTACCTTTGCTTAAATTGGAATGAAAATTTTAAATTTATTTATTTATTTATTTATTTATTTATTTATTTATTTATTTATTTATTTATTTATTCGACTTATATGCCGCCCCCTCTCCAAAGGACTCGGCACGGCTCACAATTAAAATACAACAATAAATGAATTAATTAAAAGAGTATTAAACAAATTAAGCCGAATTAAAATTTAAAAACCCCTAATTAAAATAACCCCAGCCCAAGAGAATCAGCATAGCCCAGATTGTAAGAAGAACCAAGTTTTCAAATCATGGTGGAAGGTGCGAAGATCGGGGGCCAAACGGAGCTCCAGCGGAAGAAGATTCCACAAAGTGGGAGCTGCCACAGAGTAGGCCCTCTCCTGGGTCGCAGCCAAGCGACATTGTGTTGCAGACGGCACCCCAAGGAGACCCTGCCTGTGCACCCGTATAGGGCGGTTAGCATTTGATGTTGGGAGGAGCCGTTCTTGTAAATAGCCTGGACCCATGCCCTGTTGGACTTTGAATGTTAGAACCAAAACCTTGAATCTCACCCGGAGGGCAACCGGAAGCCAATGTAGGCCGCGCAGGAGGGGTGTAACATGGGAGTATCAGGAAGCTCCCATCACAACCCGCGCGGCCGCATTCTGCACCAGTTGAAGCCTCCGAGTGGTACGCAAGGGCAGTCCAAGGCAGAGAGCATTGCAGTAGTCGAGGCAGGAAATAACGAGAGCCTGAGTAACTGTGTGCAGGGCATCTCGGTCCAGGAATGGGCGTAACTGGTGAACCAGCCGGATCTGGGCAAAGGCCCCTGGCCACGCCCCCACCTGCTCCTCCAATTTGAGCCATGAGTCCAGGAGGACCCCCAGATTCCGTGTCCTGTCCACAGGGGGCAACACCCCCTCCCCCATAACCAAAGATGGAACCTCCAAACTGGACCGAGATGTCGGTATGCACAGCCACTCTGTCTTGTCCGGATTGAGTCGAAGCATGTTCCTGTCCATCCAGATTCGTACCACTTCCAGACAGCAGGACATCACGGAGAGAGCATCACTGATGTGGCCTGGGGTGGAGATGTATAACTGAGTATCATCAGCATACTGGTGATAACTCACCCCAAAGCCACGGATGATCTCACCCAGCGGCTTCATATAAATGTTGAACAGGAGAGGTGAGAGGACCGAGCCCTGGGGCACCCCACAAGTGAGGTACCTTGGAGTTGACCTCTGCCCCCCTGCCAACACTGTTTGCGAACGTCCCGAGAGGTAGGAGGAGAACCACCGTAAAACAGTGCCTCCCACACCCAACCCCCTGAGACGTCGCAATAGGATACCATGGTCGATGGTATCGAAAGCCGCTGAGAGATCTAACAGGACCAGGACAGAGGACGAACCCCTGTCCCGAGCCCTAGCGAGATCATCGATCAGTGCGACCAATGCTGTCTCCGTGCTGTACCCGGGCCGGAAGCCCGATTGGTACGGATCCAGGTAGTCCACTTCCTCCAGGAAAAGTGGCAATTGCTGAGCCACCACACTCTCAACAACCTTTTCTAAAAAGCAAAGGTTGGAGACTGGACGAAAGTTGTTCAACACGGCTGGGTCAAGGGCAGGCTTCTTCAGGAGGGGCCTCACCACCACCTCTTTCAAAGCAGCAGGGAATAACCCCTCCCTTAACGAAGCGTTGACCACTGCCCAGAGCCAGCCGCACGTAACCTCCCTGGAGGCACAGACCAACCAGGAAGGGCACGGGTCCAATAAACATGTGGTGGAACTCAGCCGCCGCATAATCCTGTCCACTTCATCCTCAGAAACAGGTTCGAACTCAGTCCAGATCACATTGGCCAAACCAACACCATCCTCCACAATTCTCAGCTCTGCCCCTGCAATGGGTCCGCCACCCCCCCAGCTGGAGGAGGGAGCGGGCAACCCCAAACAGGGCAGCTGGGCGGTCATCTGCAGATGCTATGAGGGCAGAGAAATAAGATCTCCTTGCCGCCCCCACCGCTACCAGGTAAGTCCTGATATGGGCTCTTAGCTGGGCTCGGTCAGATCCAGAGCGAGTCGCCTCCACTCCAGCTCTCTAGTCCCCTTCTACGACGCTTCATCCCGGGCTCCTCGGCATACCAGGGAGCTGACCGGGATCCGCGCCGAGTAAGGGGACGCATGGGGACAACCCTGTCGAGAGCCCCCGCAGCCGACTGTTGCCAGGCAGCCGCAAGGACCTCAGCAGGGCTGTGAGTAAGGGATGCAGGAAAAAACTCCAGTTCTGCCTGGAACCTAACGGGGTCCATCAGGCATCTGGGGCGGAACCATCTAAGTGGCTCCTCATCCCAGCAGTGTGGGGTAGCTTGATGGAAGACCAGCCGCAGGAGATAGTGGTCTGACCATGGAACGGGGTGGATAGTTATATCACCACCCCCTAGACCACTCCGCCACTGCTCAGAGACAAAAACCAGGTCGGGCATGCTACCCCCCTCATGAGTCAGGCCATCTATTATCTGGGTCAGGCCCATGGCCTCCATGGAAGCCATGAACTCCTGGGCCAAACCCGACGCCAATCCCAGGGAAGGCAGGTTAAAGTCACCCAGAACTATAAGCTCTGGGAACTCCACCGCCACCCCTGAGATGGCATCAAGCAGCCCAGGCAGGGCAGCTGAAACATAGCTGGGGGACAGGTATGTAAGCAGCATGCCCAACCGACCCACAGGCCCGCATCTCAGGAGGAGGGACTCACACCCGCCTATCTCTGGGGCAGGGACCTCCCTTGGAAACAGGTCTCCCGAATAACAATAGCCATCCCACCCCCCCTTCCCTGGGGTCATGACCGGTGCAATACCCAAAAACCTGGGGGGCAGATGTCAACCAGAGGGACTCCACCCTCTGGCCCCAACCAGGTCTCGGTGATGCAGGCCAGGTCCGCGGCCTCCTCCTCGATCACGTCACGGAGGAGTGGTGCCTTATTAACCACGGACCTGGCATTAAAATACACCAGTACGAGTCCAGAGGCCCTCAATCCCAAAACTCCCAGAAATTGGGAAGAGGCAGAGGGGTCAGAGCACGCCACAGCTTGGACATAGCGGGGGCATGCCCCCTAACATGATATGGCCCCCCGCCCCATCGGCTCCTACCCATACCAACCACCCTAGGAATCATGGCTCCCACTATTCCGCCCGGAGCCCCGGAGCCTACCCCCCACACCCCCCAACCATGGCCCTGTTTCAGGCTGCACTGAACTTCGGCAGTAAAACCCCCATCCCTCCCGCCCTTCCCTAACCCCTTAAGAAACCGAATTAAAAATTTTAACAAAGCAGCCCTGGGGTGCTTTCCCTTATCCCTCCCCGAACCCTGGCCCTTGCCCTTTCCTGCATCATGCCATCTCTCCGGATTCCACAATCCATCCTCGAGATAGGCTGATGGTAAACCAGTGGGCCAAGTCCAAGAGAGGGAAGAATCCCTCAAAGCCCACAGTTCAGCTGCCGAAAAAGTCCGCATATGTTGTTAAATGTCCGACCAACAGAGGGAGGAGCTGTCCAAGCTGTGAATAACATGTCCACATGATGATCTTATAGTCTAATCATTGGCATAGTTCAAAATCACTGAGTCGCCTCCAACCCTGGATGCCCTCTCACAGCAATCCAGGGGGCTGATGGTCGAGCATATAAGGCTGGCCACTGCTGTCTCACAGCTTGTGGCCCCCAGTGTTTAGAAAAATGGTGACACGCAGCTGGATTTGTGCAAGGGGGGGAGGTGGTGCATCCCAACTCCACTGTTCTCTCACAAGAGTGGGTGGGTGAACCAACAAAAGTCCATCACCCTCGCCAATGAAGACCAATGAGGGCAGAGGAAATAACCCCCACAACACAGAGGAGGAAGAATTCATGATGGCAGATGGATAAAGCCATTCAATAGTTCAGATCCCAAATGGAAACAGGGAGAACCTTCTCACCCCTCGATATCACATCTGGTTGGCACTAACAAACCCTCGTGGTGCCAACGACCCATATATCCAGCCCTGGCAATTCAGGGAGTCAGAGTTAGAAAAGGCAAGGTGGGCGGGGAAGATCAACTGAGGGCAGCATCCAACAGCACAGCCGCCTTCGTCTTCATCGGTGCCTACCTCCTGGCCAGGGGCAGCCTCCGGGCTCACCTCCAACATCCATGCCTGGCCCCGACCACCACACTGGCCCTGGGTCCGCACCATCACCATTTCCACCATTGCCACCGACGCCTTCGGAACAAAACCACAGCCAACAATGCAATATCCTATCCATCCCCGATTGGGGGGGGTACGGCAAATGTAGCCAGGGCCGCGGCCTTCAGCCAATCCCTCAGCCAAGATGTAATTTGACCCGGTCCACAAGATATTCCGGCCACCAGGGACTCCAGCACCAGGTCTCCAGTGATCTCCGGCACTGCCCCAAGTGACTTCTGGGGCAAACGAGACAACAGCTCGTTATTGGTGTTATTGCAGCGCTGGACATCAAGTGCCCGCACGCTGCTCCCCAGGGGCCTCTGGAAAGGGGCTGGTTGTTGGCAGGGCCGCCGCTTCTGCTGGCGGAGCTGCCGCTTCCGGGGCAAAACCACTGCTTCAGGGGTGCTTCGCCTCGTCACTGCTTCTGCTGATGGAGCCACCACTTCTGAAGTGAATGCTGGCAGAGCCGCCGCTTCCGCCGCTTCTGTCGCTTCTGCTGGCAAAGCCGCCACTTCTGAGGCTTCTGAGGCAAAACCGCCGCTTCTGAGGTGTTTCGCCTCATCATTTGGCCACAAGCCCACGCCGGAGGTCGTCGCGCAACGCGCGTGACTCTCCCGACAGGGAAAAATCATTCCGGCAGCGTCTGACTCCCCAGCTGTTCCACTGGGAGCTCCATGGGTTTTTTGGGGGGGATACACACCTCCAGATGCCCCCAGGGACAAAAAGCCAGCTACCTCCTCACAAGAGATCGTTTTTAGCTGCTGGTCGCCATCTTGGACATGCACAGAAAGTCATTTAGAATTCAGAATATATTTATTTATAATATATTTATATTCAACAATGACAAAAGTCATAGGAAAAAAAACCCAACCCATTTACAAATGATATTTTCCGTATTAAACTATACCAGATTATATAGTTTCAGGAGGCATAATCCTACTGACTCACCTTACAAATTACTGTGTTCAAATGTTTTTAAATCTGTATAGAAAGCAATAAAGTAATTTAAAATCCATTTGCATTGAGCACAATTCCTTATGATTTCAGGGACTTGTTCATGTCATTTTCTCATCAATAGTATAAGAATAATTTGCAACTGCCTTCTTCTAGGAGTCATTTATTTATTTATTTGATTTCACTTCCTACTAATTCCTACAGCCCTTGTAATCCCTGATAGTTTCTATCAGAGTACTAATCAAGTCAGATTTCACAATATTTTTTTCCAAATCGGATGCAGTTAAGGCGGTGCTCATGCAGATATGTAAAATTACAATATGAATCTATTAAACAGTTGCCACTCATATTAAAAAATAACCCCAATGTGTGAGAAGTACTCTCATTTTCTCAATCTTTCATCACATTACCTCTTTCAATCATATTTTGTAACAATGACCTTTACCAAGCCTTTGTTTTTCAAAAGATCCTCCTCCTCCTCATTGATGTCACTCATAATGAATCCCTGTAAATTGTCTCTACTCTGAATGTTTTAATATGAAACCAAAAGAGAGTAGCATGGAACTGTCATTAAATACACTCAAATGAAAGGTGCAGAAAACAAGTCTTTATAACCCAATGCAGAGTGTAATCTGCAAAGAAGGCTTATAGTCAGGAAAAAACTAAATCTTAATTTCTTAACAGTTACATAAGGCAGATTATCATAAACTGATATCTTCTGATTGTGTTAAAATTCCAGCTCCCTGAATTCCTAGCCAAGACAGCCAAAGATTCCAGGAAGGGTGTTTAAAAAAAAGAATAGAAACTGTGAAGCTATGATTGAATTTACGCAGAAGGTCCCAAGATCAATGGCTAACCAGACTAACCAGAAAGATCTATGTAGAAGCTCCTGTCAGTCATCTTGATCTAGATAAATCAATTATAATAAGGCAGCTTCCTATAAATCCATAGACTTGTAAGTAATCTCTACAGATATGTGTTAAAATAAATCAAATTTTGGCTTTGAAATTCTCCACAGTCATTGGAATAGTGAATGAAACAATGTGTATATTTTATATTTAGAGCTGAAACATATACATTTCTCATAACATAGTGGGAGGAAAAATTCAACAAATGTTACCACTTTATTTCTTCATATCTATGTTCCTTCATCTCTAAAACCTCAATCAGATTACTGATGCATTATTTTAAATCCTCATGGCATAGCTGGAAAATGCAATATTGTATTGTATTGTAAATAATGTCCTAACTTTCACTAGCTTTGGGTATTTTGCTCAGCTGCTGTTGAAAGTGAAGAAAATTCAAGATGAATAAGAATACACATATATGATCCTGTTTGTTTTAGCTGAAATGTATAAGTTTTTAATTATGATGGTCTGGTTAGGCAGAGTTGAAAGGACGAAGTACTACAGAAGTTCCAGTGTTTCCTTGCAGGAAAACAAAATAGTTTGATGGTTTGGTCTGTGCAAAACTTCACTTTACATGCTATTGAATATTGTAATAACTGCTCTGGAAGGTTTCACTGATGTCCCCAAAATATGGAAAATGTTATCTTTTTATGGTTGGTTGCCTGGACAGCAAGATGTTCAAATTGAATATGGTATTTTTATCCACCTGTTGAATCCTTCCCAAAGATCTGAGATAGGCAGACTTTGATGTTTGATGGTGTTAAAGTTATCATTGCAGGATGTAAGCTGTTCCTGTAAAACTACCTTTTGCAATTGACTAATGGTGATTTTATCCATGTCAATGGTCTTCAAGTGAGGCTGCAGATGTTTTGGGATTGCACTCAAGGCACCTTTCATTACTGTTACTGTTTTTGCTTTTTGTTCTACACTTTCTTATTGAAAATTGCTGAATTTGGGGTGTTATATGATAGGTGCTGTCTGTTTGAATTCTAAAAGTCCCAGAGTACTTTAGATTCTTCCTTTTCTACTATTTGTCTAATATTATTAATAATAATACAAATAACATTATTAAACTTCTCAGTAAATTTGAGTGAATTTGGAAGAAATAATGGGATAGTTGTGGAAGAAATTAAAAGGTAATGCATTTGAGGTTGGATTAAAAAAATGCTGGTCTGGATAATAAATCAGAGCTATTCTGATTGTATTTCCTCTAAAAAGGAACAAATTTGTGTTTAAGGGTTTAAATTCCTCATGGAAGCATATATTGTTGCAGCAGCCAGGATGTTTCTTACATTTTCATCCCTACTTTTTCATTAACTTTGGATGGTTCATCACTTCTGACTGTTATCTAGCAAATTCTGCACTAATGCATGAATTTCTTACTTCTAGAATAATTATTACAGCTGCCTCTCAAGATGATTCAGATAATTATCTTATCTTATTGCAGAATCTAGCTATTTACACCCTTATTGGAACTACACCAATGGCTCTGACTCTATTAGTTTCTGAAAATTTACTTTTCTCCATGGGATTGGGCCAGGAGTCAAATGCCTCCTGAGTGGCAGAAAGGGTATCTGCTTAACACTGTCTGAATGTTGTATGATATGTGAACTATGCATTTTGGGGTTTTAAATTTTCTATGATTTTTTTTATCTGTAATCATTCTTTTTTGTTTCTTTGGTTAGTTAGTTTTTATTTCATACAAGTAGCCCATAGTCACCCAATTTTAATAGTATGGTGGAAAGACCTTGGGAAGTGCTGTGAAGTGATGCTGCCTAGGGAATGATCAGATAAGAGACAACATAGCTTGCAGATGTATAATGGGTAGAGCAAGAGCCTCAGAAGTACCCTCTCTTGTTTCTTAGGCTCTAAAGGAGATGGAAGGAGAATTGTAATATTAGATTTGCAACATTTTATTAATGTGGCTTTACAATAAAATAAAATCAGCATATCTGGTCATGTTTCCTCTCTGGTCTATTGGTAAGTCTGATATAATTACACAAGTTGGTCGCCTACATAAATCTTCTAATAAAATTAATAAATGAATAAATAAATCATTGTGCTGCACTTCAGTATTTCTCAATCTTCTTTTTGCTCATGGATGCTTTCCAACCTTGTTTTATTCCCTCTGTTCAGGTCTCATTGCCTGAAATTGTCATATGATTATAACTGGTGCATTTTCTGGAATCAACATGACAGTTGTCAACTCATAAAATATTTCTCTGGTCTTTTAGAGTTGCCAACAGAAAGGGAGGGGGAAGTAGTGTAACAGCTTGCAAAACTGAAACTGCATTCTATAAATGTTTTCATAGATAGTTTCCAGGCGAATTCTGCTGTGCAAAATTCTAACTGGAGAATATGATTGATGACTCTTGGTTATAGATGTGTCCCATTGGAGAATATGAATTATGATACACCCAGGGGTGGGGGAAAACCAGGGTCAAGGGTGACAATGAATGATGTGTCTCAGAGTTGGCTACACCCAGGCAGCACTGGCATGTCTTCTCCTAATAAATCTTCTTTAAGCTTTGAAAATCTGGCTAGAGACTGTGGTTCTTTTGGCATGTGCCATGGCTCTTCTGTTACATGTTTTTCACCTATATCTTCCTTGAGAGGTTTTACAGCATATGGTCTCCAGTTGAGAACCATTGCCATAGTTCCATAGTTCTGTATTAACAGCAATGGAAGATGGCAATATGAATCAACTCAAAATATTTGCTTTTTATCTTTAAAGATTACCATCTATTCCCTCATGAGATCAATCTCTATGCCAAGGTAATTATGTGGAACCCCTACTCTTAAAGATCAAGTATTCTCATTGGTTTTGTCTTACCAAATTTTATTGTGTGATTAAAATGTCTCTATCTGATGGATCCTTTTTCATTAATTTTATTTAATGGATGTTTTCTTGAAATATTGATTTTAGATGTTATGGACTTCTTGTCGCAATATGGAATGAAATGTTGAAAAACATTTGAAGCGTGCACTTTTAAAAAAAATGCAAGAAAGATAAAATTTACATAAAGCCGTCAAATGTAAAAAGATTAATGTAGAATATGGCTAATTATCATAATCATCATCATTATCATCATCATCGTTCTATGTTTCATGAAACATTTCTATAGACACCTCACTTGCAATGGTATTTGCTATGAGCCCGGAGTGATATTCATTATGGAACATTTACTGGAAAAAATGAACAATGATTAATTTTCAAATTATCTTGCTAATTAAAATTTAAAATAAAATGACATAAATTCATTACCACCCAGTACAGGCAGCATCTACTTATTATCTACTTAATGCAAGTTAGGGCAATATGACACAATAGATACAAATTGGAAGTACAAAATGTTCTTATATTATTGCTACTCCAGACAAGACCATCTGGATAACAACTAAAGAAAAAGGAGGAGGAGGAGGAGGAGGAGGAGGAGGAGGAGGAGGAGGAGGAGGAGGAGGAGGAGGAGGTCGTGGTGGAAGGGATAGACAGAAGGGAATAAGAAAAAAAGGATAATGAACAAGACTTTTGATGATAAGGTTCACATTATTTTTGATGGGAAAGATACATTAAAATTGGCACTGATCTTCCCAACCCATATAGTATTATCCTGATACTTTTGCTTTATCAAAAAGGCTTCAATTAAAAAAAAAGATTCTTTAGGTCTAATTATCTGTAATGTGCAATACTAGGCAGTTTAATAATTTGCCAGGGTAGCTTCTGATTCGCTTTATGTTCACACTGATAAATCTTCTCCCTTGATATTTACTCACTCTCTTAGTGTGGTTCTGCACATCTAGCAAAATGAGGCAAAAGGGGTGGAAGGAAAAACTTAATTTCCCCAATGTTTTTCTTTTAATCAATCTCAATAAAGGAAAGTGTAGTAGAACATAATGGCTGGATTAGATTCTTTCCCTCTGATGTGCTGATTTTTTATATATAGCATTTTTATTGATTTGTGTGGGAAACTTTCACCTCTGAAACAGACATTTGATATGATACTCTAACATCTCCAGGACTTCTTCTGTTACATGTCAACCATGATATAGCGGTACATTGATGCAAGTTTTCTTGACCAATCATCAGTCTTTCGTTTAAAAAAACTCAAGGAATTTCTATTTAAATTATAGTAACTACGCCCAAAGTAGCAACCACCCATAAAAAACAGAATATATGATATTTATGCAAATTGGTTTGTTTCAGGGAAGGTATATATCTAATTTTCTACATTTCATCCACACATAAATAATTTCTTTATATATTTCATTCTTGATTATTCTCAGTGAAAAAAAAAGAACTCATGAATGCCTGAACTAAGAAGTTCATTAATTTAGCAACAGTGGAAGAACTATTAAATCAAAGCAATTGAAACATTAATCTATGCCATATATTAGATTTAACTTCAAACACCATTATTTGCAGGAAAAATAAAAAGCTGCATTTCTTGTAATTCTACAAAAAACAGCACCTAAAAGTCATCAGTTTTATATCACTTGGTTTAGTACTCTTAAAGCAGTACTAATTTTTGGAGGGCATTATGTAGTTCACTTATAAATTAGCTTAAAAAAGTAACCCAGACAAAGCACTTAAAGCAGCTTACTTGATCTAAATAAGTCCAGAGATATTCAATTAAGAGAATTTAGATCCTTTTAAAGAAGAAAATCTTGCAACTTATAAACTTTGCGCTTGTTTGGAGCACATCCCACGGAATGCTCTAAAAGCTGGAGGATTTTTAACTTAGTTGATTAGAAAAAATATTTATTAGTGATTACAAATTCAGACACTGATTAAAGCAGAAAGGAAATCACTTCTTTATATTCTTTTTTTGTAATTACATTTTTCACTGTTTACTGTGCAGCTTTATGCATCTTCCTGCACTATGCAACGTTCAATTCTGAAATGTTTTTATTGTAATTATTAATCAACACAAAGGAAAAGAAAATGCCCATATCCAAAACTAAATTGACAATTTCAAGGTAGTTAGGAGAAATAAATGCAAAGATTTATTTTTTAAACAATATTTAAAAAGAATGCTAAGATGATTGCTCAAGCTACACATCTGGGACAAAAAAAGGAATGTATTACAATGCTCAATCTGGAAAATATAAAGTTTAAAATGGTAGAATAAAATTCAAATAAATATTGATAAATAAAGCAATAACATTATGAAGAAATGATCTGAAGGTTATAAGTTTCACTTATAAATCCCTGTCAAACCTGTGAAGAGTATAATGTAATAACTGACAAGGCATATATATAACAAGACATCAGCACAAATAGCAGTTAGGGAATATCCAACAAATATCCTAAAAATGCTTTTTCAAAAGGCAACTGGACATTCTTGGTTGTTGTTGTTGTTTTCAAAATGTTTTGCTTCTCATCCAAGAAGCTTTTTGGATATGAAGTGAAACATTTTCAAGCAAAAAACAACAACAACTAAGAAAGTCCAGTTGCCTTTTGAAAAAGCACTTTTGGGACAACCACAGCCTAGATGATTGAGAATCTCCATAGACCCTGACCAACTGATACTGAGCCTGAGACATTTCTACACTCAAGCAGATCCAGTTGTTCTTAATTATCCTTTATCTGATTTTACATGCTGCTATGCATAGCCAAGCTAGTTCTGTATCATTTCAGGATTAATATCCCAAAGCAAAAATTGTACAAATTGCTGGTTGGTGAATTTTGTTTTGCTGGTCAAGAGTGTGGCAATATAATTTTGTATGTAGATCTGCTCAATGGGCTTTTTTTTGTAAGTGTTTACTTTAGGTTGATTTGCATGTTATTTTCCAGTTCTCTATCTTTTTTTTGTACATTTTTCTAATATATCAATTGTAGTACACCTTAGGACTATGGTGGTCTTTAAAAGGGCAGTTCACTCTGTTAGATAACCAGCTAAGGCAGTGGCTTCTTCACATGCCAATAGTTACGGTTCACAAGGTAGATTTGTCTGTCAAGACATATTTGTCCACTTTGACTTCCATGACCAAAGCAGTGTACATGCAATGAGACAAAGCAGACTTCGGGATGGATTACCTACCATATATCCCTCTGTCCCTTCCTCTGTCCCTCCCCCTCCCTCTCCCCCCTCTCTCCTTCCCTCCCTTCAAGTCAGTGCTAACTCCTGGTGATGGCCTGGACAAATCCTTGCAGTTTCCTTCAGAAGTGATTTACACTTTTTTTTCACCCTTTCCTTTTATTTTAATATTCAGGGTTTTTCAAGCCTCAAACTTAAATTCTTGCTCCGGCTTCTTCCTTTCCCGGTTCAAAGCCCCTTGTAGCTGTCAAAAATATTTTACTTATTATTTTTTTTCTTCACTTGGTAATTACGCCACTTCCTTTTCCTTTTTTAAAAACTCATTTTTATCTTAATCCCAGGGTACCTTTATTAGTTTTTCCATCCAATACTCCTGATTCTTCTGCTGTCAACTTCTTTCTTTCCTCCTGCACCGATCTTAATCCAGTTGAGTCCTTCTCTTCGAGGTGGCCATATTGACCACCGCTTCTTGTCATCTTCAGAGGGAAAAGACCAGGCTCAAAGTGGGGAGATGCGACTCCCCTCACTCTGGCTGGCAGCTTCCCCTTACTCTGCTGCCCCTCCAGGGCAGCTTCAGCCCCGAACCATAAGGATCGGGGCTCTCCGATGAAAGAGCATGGGCTGTGGTCACAGACAATCGCAAACCGCCGCCCGTCGGCGAGAAGGCTCAACCCGGAATTCGTGTGATAGAAAGTGCCATTTTGTGGATAAAAATTGGAATTTAAAGAAGAAGGAAAATATCTTGTTCCTTTGTGAACTGGAGTTGTTACAATTTTAAATAGATACTGAAACAAAAAAGCAAGAACCACAGAAGGTGAAAGTTTGAATTAGAACAAAAGACAGACTGCTGGACTAATTGGTTATTTTGATACAGATTCTGGGCTTGGGTTATGATCTTAGAAAATTTAAAGAAGAAGAAATAAGGAAAATAAAAACGTTTGTGGCTATCCAAGGAACTAAGAATGGAATCTAAAAGCATGAGAGAACTGCTACAGGAAGTGACTGAATTAATTTGGCTCATTGTAGAAGACATGGAAATGGCAAACAAAGAACAAGAAGAAGGAATCCTGGAAAGGGAGGAGCTAGCCCAAGGAAAAGTCATATTAAATAGACAATTAATACAAAGAATACCACAAAGAAAAGGGAAAGGAAGAGTGGTTAAAAAAATGAAACCTAAGAAAGTAATTAAAAAGTGGAATATCTATGAAATTAGGCAAGGTAGAAAGGCCCAGAAGAAAAGGGAGCAGAAAGGTAAAAAGAGAGAGAGGGATACAAATTGGATGGAGAAGGGATATAGCAGGATAAAGGGGAGGAGAGGGAACAAGAAACAAGAGCAGAAGATAGAGAAATATGGGAACTAAAAAATGAAGAAAGAAATTCGTTTACATAGAGATAATGGCTAATGTATTAAGAAGGGGGGTTCTGCATGGAGAAGAGGGGTAATAAGAATATATATCAATTATAAAAATATAGAACAATAGAGGGGGGATGGTACTGACAATTTTTATTAGATGAAGGTACACTTTTATTCTTTACTCACAAAAGAAAGGTGAATGTTGATTACATAAATTGAATTAATTGAAATGATTTTTGAAGATGTTTAAAAATGAGATTTAATGTCAGTAACCAAAGTTAGTTATTTTTACTATTATTTTGAAATTATAAATAAATTTTAAATTGGGGAAATATGTGTTGCAGAACCCGATTGAAAAGATATATAATGTTATGTAGCTTTTCTTCTCTTCCTTTCTTTTATTCTATCTTTTGCTTCAAAGGGAATGATTACTATTATGTTAACCACTGAGGTGTCACTTTCAAAGTAGTAAATGGGGGGGTAAGCCTAGGTTTTCTTTATTCTTTTTTGTGCTAAAGCTTGTATTGACTTAGAACTATGGAAAGAATATGTGATGAAAGGGCAAATCTGATGGATAAAAGAAATATGTAAATGATAAAAGAGCATTAACGATGTGAAGATAGTTTAAGGATAGACATGGATAAACTTTATTTTTTATATAGTGGGCAAACACATTGTTATTTTTAAAAGAAATATAAATGTTTAAGAATTATTTTTAATAATTTGAAATGAAATGGGGGGTTATACAGATCGAGATTAATATTGGAGGCTGGGTTAATTTGTTTGGCCCTTTGCAAAAAAATGGAACGGAAGTAAAAATGAGATAAAATAGGAAGTTAAATGTTAAAAATGAATATATAACTATCATCATATTTGCATGTAAAAGTGATGACCCAGAAATATGCTGTCTACTGAAAAGAGCCTTATTTGAATTGTTAAAAATTGAACAAAACTTGTTTTAAAAAAAAGTGATTTGCACTGCTTCCTTCCTAGGGTTAAAGAGAGAGAGTAAATGCCCCAAAGTCACCCAGCTGGCTTCATGCCTAAGGTAGAAGTAGAACTCATGGTTTCCAGTTTCTAGCCAGTTACCTCAATCATTACACTAAATTGGTTGTCACATACTGTACAATATACATATTCTGTAATATCTAAAACAACCTCCTTCTTTATTTTTTACATCACCATTACCACCAATATACATTGTGCATCCCTGTGTATTAAGGGATATGTACCTTTAATCAGATGAAGTCTTGTTAACATGTTAAAAATTACTATGGATGAATTACAATTTATTCTACTAATATAAATGGTTTCACTTTTGTTTTTCCCACCCACTAGTCTCAAAGCTGCAAATATACTTTGGCTTCATTAGAGCAGTTCAGTCCTGTAAAACAGCATTATTTAAAATTCTGGGAGCTGAATCTTTCAAATTCAGGTTTGCTTACTTTGTCATGTTGTCGCCCAAATAATAAGAAAGAATTTGATGGATTAGGCTAAAGGCTCAACTATTCAAATATCCTGGGCCACACAGTAGTTAACTCAATGTTTGTGTGTTGTGATGGTCAAGACAGTAGAAATAGTGCTGCTGTACAAGTTATATCATTTTTGTATGTACATTGATACACATATAGAAAAATGATTGGGCCTGCATCACAGTGCCATTTATGTTACCTTTCCTATTTCTTTCTGAAACAGAACCAAAGAATTATTCATCATCTTATTTTCCAATAAGTGCAATGGATGGCTCTATTCTGTATAAATTTGTCATTTTTTTCATTTCCTTTTAAAGCCATCGAAATGGTGCTTTTAATATTTGGTAATATGGGTAATCTTTGACTTACAACAGTTCACTTAGTAGCTGTTCAAAGTTACAATGGCCCTGAAAAAAGTGACTTATGACCATTTTTCATAGTTATGATCGTTGCAGCATCCCTCTGACCATGTAATCAAAATTCAGATGCTTGGCAACTTGGTTCATATTTATGACCTTTGCTGGGTCATGTGATCAACTTTTGTGACATCTGCCAAGCAAAGTCAATGGAGAAGGCAGATTTATTTAGCAGACAGGTTGCTAACTTATCAACTGCAGTGATTCACTTAACAACTGTGGCAAGAAAAGTCATAAAAATGGGGCAAATTTCAATTAAATGGATCACTTAACAATAAAAATGCTGGGCTCAATTGTACTCACAAGTCAAGAACTACCTGTAATGAATTCCATAATTTGAGCAATCTTTAATCCTTAAATGTTTGATTTTGGTGTCTTACCATAAAATCTAAACATAAGAATATCATGACAGAATGATGGATGCTTTATAACAGGCAGGAGATGGACTCATGCAGATCAGCAAATCTTTGAGAAATACATGAATGTAGCTTATGTGTGCCTATGACAGATAAAATGTATATGATGAAGCAAATAGATACCAGTGAGAGGACATGTTCTGTGACTATGCAATTGAAATGTGGTTCATGAATGTGATAAAAGTGATATAAGATATACAGTAAAGAAATATGCATAGGAATAAATGGAACATCTAGTGGGTGAATGGTTCAATAATGTGCAAGGAAGAAGACATGAATGTGTGACATTCCACTTGTTTGTATAAAATATTTTTCAATAAATGTGCTAAGAATGTTGTGGTGACAGAGGTGTGCTGCCTGGGGATATGTACTTTTGTATACGGATGATGTCAGGTTAATGGATAAAAACCCAAATGGTTTGTGGCAAATGTTGCATAAAGTTCATGAAGCAGTGTAGAGTATGGATCTGAAAATTAATGTATCAAGGAACAAGCAGCCACATGGAATGAAAAATTGCAAATTATATATATAAAAAGAAAAAGATAGATAGAAACTGTTTAACTTGATAGAAGTAGAAGATGGAGTCAAAATGCTAATAGAAAAATAGTGGTCTGCTGCAGGGAAATAATTTTCTTCAAAAGAACATTCTTGATTCATAGAATCATAAGGTTAGAAGGGACTTGGGGGTCTTTTAGTCCAACTCCCTGCCCAATCTCAGACAAATTATCCAATCTGTTCTTGAAAACCTCTAGCAATGGAGGAACCACAACTCCAGGAGGCAAAATTAATAGTTTCACTGCATGCTTAATAGTTTCACCACATGGAAATTCCTCCTTGTTTCCAGGCTGGATCTTTCTCTGATGAGCTTCTACCCATTGCCCATTGTCCTAACCTCAGATACTAAGGAGAATAAATTAACACCCCCTTTGCCATAGACTTGCTATGTTCAAGACTTACTTTGGCTCATTTTCTTGTATGGAAACATCAAAAAAAATATAGAAGAAAATTTAAATGCAGTTGGGAATGGATTGTTTAAGATGTGTGTAGTGAAGTAAATGAAACAGGGCCAAAAATAAATAAATACTGCATTAATGAAATGGAATAAGATGAATTATCAGTGTGAAAGAAGTATATTGAGATGACTTGGTCATATGGATAAAATTGATGAGGTTGAAACTACAACATAATAGTATGAGGGAAGAATAAATAGGTTGACAAGGAGAAGACCAAGCAAGTCATGACTGAATTACATTTATGAAAAACTCAAAAAGTTAATGAACAAAAAGTAAAGTGGTATGTAGTGGTGGAAGTAAGGACAGTTTGCAAGAAAAGATGTAGAAGGTCACAGTGAATAGTGTTCAGGTAATCTAAATTAGTTATATTTCCTCTCCTTGCCCCCACTTTATGATTTTAATATATTGATCTTATTATTTTTACTCCCTTTCTGGACTTTACATAATTCTGTTTGCTCCGAAAGAGAATAGTTTGATGCCTGTCTGAATGACTGAGACTGAAAAGACTCTATATTTTTCAAGCAATGCAGCATTTCATATATCTCTATCAGGCCCCCATATTTTTTTAAGATCAAGTCTTAGCTGTACTTAAAGTAGACTCACTGAATTCAGTGGGAGTTTTTATTTGTGGAAGATAAAGCACCTATGGCATCTTCAATTTCAAAGTTGCATTAAACCTTCAGTTGCTCTTAGATGGATAGTCAGTAGATTTACATCATTACACAGTTCCCATAGACTACTGGCTGGAAACAGAATGCTTGATTACAAGCTTTTTATAGTCTGTTCTACTACAAGCCAGATTTGTATGTTCAAAGCATTTATATACTATGCATAAGCCTGGATACAACTCTCAAGGTTTTTCATATTCATATTCATATTTACATTCTGGAACTAAATGATCTCTGGAGTACTAGTAATCTATTGAAGCAGAGGCGTTCATCTGTTTGAAGGCTTTTGTCAAAATGAAGAAAGCAACATTGCAATGTTGCAATGCTAGCTCCACTTCATTGATATTAGAGGTTTCATATCATGACATGCATGCAAAAAAGGGTAAAGCTTGCATCAGAAAAACATGCCAGTGCTTTTGTCATTTCCCCCCACTTTTTCCTCCCACCTCCCAAAGTGCCACTGTTAACTATATTCATTCAATAAAGAAAATGCATGCTGCCTTTGCCACTTTAATATGTTAATATGTGGCAATATTAATATCTAAGAATATTAGGATATGAACAGCTGATGTCAGTCAGTAATTTGATTCAGGTTCTGTGTAGAATTCTTTGGTTAGCTTCTGTACATGCCCTGAGTGGAAACACAGGGTATCAAATAAATAAACCAGATGGTCCTTATAGGCTATTCTTATATTTCATCAGTGATTATTACAATGCATAATCCAAGTGCTTCTTTTGAAAAACCATTAGCTGGTGCAAAATTCCCCAACTTTGATAGACATTTTCAACATCTTTGTGAACTTACCTTTGTCTTATTTCATCTTTGGATACTACTAGCTCAGTCACCCTTTTAGCTTGGAAAAAACAGTAGGCATCAAAACAGGCCATTTTCATCCCATAAGAAATTCACTCCAAGAAATTGATAACCATTTTATCTTTTAATCTTAAGAAAGGTTAAAAAAACTTATTTTATTATGTATTATTGGCTTGTTAAGCCTGGGGTTTGGTTTCTTCCAATTAAATTAACAATAAAATCAATAATTCTTTAAAATAATATATTGACTTTTTGAAAATTCTTTGAAATTGTTTATATAAACTGAAAGCTAATTAGGAAGATTGCATTTTTGATAGTCCTAATAAAATCTATCAAATGTAGAATTTATATATATGTATGTGTTTGTATGTATACACATATATACATACTATCTATCTATATACATATATGCATACATGTATTGCACACACACTACATACATACATACATACATACATACATACATACATACATCAAACAAACACACACTGTATATATTTATAGTCAAACCAGAAAAAAATCTAAATTAATATTTTATTATAGTGTTATATGATAAAAATATTGAACATCATCTTCTTCAAAAATATTGTAGGTAATAGATTTTGGTCAATACTATAGAATGGGAAAACCTGAATCAAACATAATTGGTAGAGATATATTCTTCATTCTAAGTTCTTCATTTTAAAATTTACAGATACTTAATTTCTCCATAATAAATTACATTGAATTCAATAAGATATACTGATGAAGAAATATGTGGAGAGATATTATATACATATGCCTTCAAATTACATTAACTTTTTAAAAATTATTTCTAAAATGTATGCTTCAACTGTCATTGCCAGACTTCATTTCTGGAAAATTTTCTACAAGAGGTATTACTCACAAATATTAGCAACAGGTGAATCTAAAACAAGAATGTAGCAATAAAAGTAACAAGATTAACACAAGAAAAAAATGTGTTCATAACATTTTATGGCATTAAACAATATTATGAGCTTTCAGGATATAGTATTATTCTTTATTGTAAAACACAAATTAAATGTTATTAAAAAAGAAACATTAAAAAGTGTGGCATTAACAATGATACTTTTTTTAACCTTCAACCTTATTGAGTAAATAGGGAAAAAAAGTATGACAATTTAGGCTGTAATCTAAAAATGCAGGCCTTCTTCCTTGGTAATCAGCAGGGGAATTCTCCAGGAATTCTCACCTTAGCTCTTGTTATAGAATGCCAGAATCTTGTTTAGTTAAAAGCTATTTGATCCACTCATGTTATCTCATACTAGATAGCTCCAGGGAACAGCAAAACCCCAAGGCTATTCACTGGGTCATTTAAAAAAATACAGTCCAAAGTGTTACATACCAAAAAAAAAATCTAACATCTATGCGATGCAATAATTATATTCAGTACTATATTCACCTCTCTCCAACAGCTCAAATGTTGCTTTGTGGGCCATTATTTTCTGCCACCAGACAGTAAAAGAACAGAAAACTGGAGCACAAGGCAGATTATTCATGTTACAACAGGTCCATGACATGTTATTAACGGCATACTCAGAATCATACATATTACAAAAAGTAGTCTTTTTTCCCTATTTGCCAGTCTGAGTGGATAGATACAGTTATGGATTTATCCAAATATAAACTTTCCTAACTTGGGACCCCACAGGTGCACTGGGATACAATTTTCCTTCATCTGCATTCATGAGTACAATTGCCATTTATCACCATTCGTCAGCAGTGAGTTGCAGCTGCCAAAAAATCCAACACAGTTCTAGGCTGCATTAACAGAGGGATAGAATCAAAATCAAGTGAAGTGTTAATACCACTTTATAATGCCTTGGTAAGACCACACTTGGAATACCACATCCAGTTTTTGTCGCCACGATGTAGAAAAGATGTTAGAAAGAATGCAGAGAAGAACAACAAAGATGATTAGGGGACTGGAGGCTAAAACATAAAGAATGATTGCTGGAATTGGGTATGTCTAGTTTGATTAAAAGAATGACTAGGGGTGACATGATAGCAGTATTCCAATATCTCAGGGGTTGCCACAAAGAAGAGGGAGTCAAGCTATTCTCCAAAGCACCTGAGGGCAGGACAAGAAGCAATGGATGGGAACTAATCAAGGAAAGAAGCAAACTAGAACTAAGAAGAAATTTCCTGACAGTTAGAATCAGTGGAACAACTTGCCTCCAGAAGTTGTGAATGCTGTAATACTGGAAGGTTTTAAGAAGAGGCTGGACAATGATTTATCTGAAATGCTATAGGAATTTCCTGCCTGAATAGTAGTAGTTGGAATAGTAGATCTCCAAGGTCCCTTTCAACTCTGTTTATCCTATCCTGTCCTGTCCCATCCCATCTCGTCCCATTCCATTCCATTCCGTTCTGTTCCGTTCCATTCCATTCCATTCCATTCCATTCCATTCCATTCTATTCTATTCTATTCTATTCTATTCTACTCTATTCTATTCTTCTATACCTACTGACATAGCTTAAATAGTTAGAAGTTGTGATGGGTATCATGGTCCAGGACAAAAGTCCTGATTGGAGAAAGTTCTGATAAGATTCCATATTTTAAATGTTTTTGAAGGTATTTGGAAGCTGCAGCTGGTTAATAGACAATTAATGGTATCTGTTATTCAGAGGATGTGACACCACTACTCTGAAAACTCCACTGGTACAAGTTTGCTTCTAGTACTTCAAGGTGCTGGTAGTTCATCCAAAGGCCTTCATTACTTAGGACTGGATTATTTATGGGATTGTCCTTTGTCAGTTGTTTTTGCCTTGAGTTTGCTGTACAATTGTCACTTGGTGAAACCCAGAAGGAGATGCCTTTGGCACCCACCCTCTGGAGTATTGTCCCCCCAAAGGTCAAATTGGCCTCAACTCTTGAAATTCACAAGGATTTCAAAACCTGGTTTTGAGCCTAAGCCTAGGACCCTGGGTGTAAGTTGTAGCTCATCTCCTAGTTGTTTTTAATGTTTTTTATACGATTGTTTAGTTTTTGTCTCTTTTTTATTGTAAGCCTCCTTGTCACATATAACTTCATGGGATGAGATGGGCAGCAATAGAAAAACAAACAAACAAACAAATGCTGTTTAGTGAATGAAGACAAATATATGCTGTCCCAGGATAATGTTTTGGGATCCAATTCGGGTCGGTCACTGGGACCAGAGATTTAGTCTTCTGAGCTCTCAGACTCATGCTGGAGCTCATCCTCAGGGAACTTCTCTCTCACCAGAATGTATCATCTTCAGAAGCTCAGGAGCTTCTGAAGTGTTCAAAAATTCAGAAGACTAAAACTCTGGTCCCATTGACCGGCCCAGTTTGGATCCTCCACTGCTAAGTGAGTGAGTGCAAAATTGTCATAAGGCTAATTATATTTCTCCTTGATTAAAATTTCTTAATAATCTCCCATTAAATACAGCAAGGAACAATATAACAACATTTTTCCTTGACAAATTGAATTATTTCATGTAGAAATTGTTTAGAAGATTTTAGAACATCAGGATGAAAGTTTACCTGTTTGTTATTGTTTTGTTTTCCTGAAAGCTCTCTCCAGCATGAACTCTATCTTTGGGTAAATATAGTTAAGGAGAATTTCTTCTCCTTACTTCATAAGTGGGTTATGATCAACAAGTGTGCTCCATTAAAAAAAATGTCATTCCATTTGTACTCATTCCATTTCCCTACCTTATTTTAATAAGAAGCCTATCATTGGAAACAAAACAAAAATGGGATGAGTAATGCTGTTTCAACATGTTTTTTTTTTTAAATTCGCATTTATATGCCGCCCTTCTCCGGAGACTCAGGGCGGCTTACAATTTTTTTGGAGCACAACCCAATGTGCTCAGCAGTAGCCTTCATTCCATTGTATATGCCTGCTTATTACTAGGGCTTTTTTGGCCCCCACAAGTGGCATTTTTACAAAGTCAGCTTATTGCCCCCAACGATTGTTGGGGTCCTCAATTTACCTACCCCGAAAGGATGGAAGGCTGAGTCAACCTTGAGCCTGGTGGGATTTGAGCCTGCACTAATTGCAGGCAGCTGGAACTAAGTGCTAAGCATTTAACAGCCTGCACCACCAAGGCTCATTTTTGTTTGTGGGGGAAAGGAAATATTGATATCTTTTTTTGTAATGGTGAGTGAAGAATAGGAAGCTGCAGTGCATACGGTGGACTCTGAACAAAACAATACAATTTTTCCATCTTTCCCTAGGCAAGCAACATAAAGGAGCAATAGAAGTCCAGAGTATATTTATATTATATTGCCATTCATTCTCTGGTGTGGATCTGTATTCTGAGAAGCAGATAATTGAACTTTCTTCTCAGTGCCTTGCAAGTTATTTATAGTCCAAGTATCAATAGCATGCTGGACAGAGAAGATTTTAATGGAATGAAATGTTCCCAGTAACATTCCATCATATTGTTTGTGCATGTGCTTTTGCTCACCATCAAATTGATTCATATGCAAGCTTCCATAGTAAAATGAATCTAAATTAAACAGGGTGAGAAATACTTCTGTCTGAAGTCTTGGAAACCACAGTTAATGATGCTGGCTGTGTGATCTGATGGTGAAAGCCAGAAAGAAGGATGCCATACAGTTCCATCATAAAAACTGTTAAGTTTGCATGAAGAGTCAGACGCGAGGAGTTCCAGCAAAGAGTTCATTAAGTGACTACAGCTCGAATGGACCCATCCTGGCTTGGCTACGGCTGCCTCTTATAGCCTGCAGCCGTGGTTGCCAGCCAATGGGAGTGCAGGGTTTCTTCCCGCACTATTTAAACCAATACCATTTGACATTTTACAAGAACAGTTCAAATAAACCAATAACATTCAAACCTACATACATAACACCCCTCCCCACTAGGTTCAGTCCATACCAAATCCCAACCTATCTAATGTATTCCTTTAAATAGGTGGGGCTCTTACGTGTACGTTAAGACCTTCGTGGTTCAGAAGTTTTAACGTTCTCACCCAGTGAGAGGAAATGTGTCTGCTGACATTTCCCTGTTGGGACTTCCTGTGAAAGGAGACCCTGTTAGACTGTTAGAATCTGGTCTCTCCTCCCAACCCATCTCCATTCCAATGTCAGCACCCAAGTCAGGTAGTGATGTGCAATCTTCCACTTCTAAGGATGAATCTTGGCATTGTGACAGGGTTCGGGATGGTTCCTGTCGCAATGGCTCATTACACATGGGGTTGATTCTTGCTTGCTGATTTTCCTCCTGTTCCTCCCCTTCCCCCCTAGAAGAAACATCAGGTGAGGGACCCAGAGAGAGACAGGGACGATGTTCCTGAGGGAACCTGGATCTAAGTTGGTCAATGTGCCTGCTCCAGAGGAGGCCATCCTCTGTACCCTGTGAATGAGGGCCAGTGATGTGAGTTATTTCAGCAGGAATCCACAAAGGTTCACCTATAAGGTTCCTAGCATAGACAGAATCTCCCACACTAAAAGAACGAACTTTGGAAGTGGAATCCAGTGGTGCGTTGGGTGCGTAAGTGGGATGAAGGCGGTCAAGGGAAGACCTAAGTTTCCTACCCATCAACAACTCTGCTGGGGACAAGTTATTTGATGGGCTAGGAGTGATGTGCTGAACACTAAGAAGCTTTTCAAGCTTCTCAGTGATATCCCCAGGACCCAGCTGCTGAAGCTTCTCTTTGGTAAAGCGGACCATACGTTCAGCCCGGCCATTAGCCGAAGGGTGCCCAGGGGCAGTGAGGGCATGTCTGATACCCTGTTGTGCTAGAAAGGATTCAAAAATGTTAGATGTGAATTGAGGGCCATTGTCAGAAACAAGGACATCTGGTAACCCATGGGTTACAAACAATTTTCTGAGCTGCTTAATGACAGCCTCAGTTGTAGTGGATGTCATGGGAATTACCTCTAGCCATTTGGAATATGCATCTACTATAACTAGAAAAGTGTGCCCTCTTGTAGGGCCTGCGAAATCAATGTGGATTCTAGACCATGGGCCCCTAGGACATTCCCATTCCTGTGTGGGGCGTGAGGTGGAGCAGGCCTGACTACCTGGCAATTGGGACAAGATGCTACCCAGTTTTCAACCATTTTGTCAATACCTGGCCACCATACATAACTCCTGGCCAAACCTTTCATCCTTACAATCCCAGGATGACCCTCATGTAACATTTCCAAAACCTCCCTTTGCAGTTTTGCAGGAATAACCACCCTGTTACCCCACAAAATACATCCTCTTAATACAGATAATTCAGTTTGCCTGGACTTAAAAGGTTGGGCAAGGTGAGGTAGATCTTGAAGAGGCCAACCTTTCTTAATCCAGCCCATAACAGGTGCCAACACAGCATCTTTGGCAGTCTCTCTGGCAATCTCAGCAGCATGGACTGGAAGCTTAGCAACAGTCTCTAGGAAAAAGGTGTGAGTTTCAAGTTCAAAGTCCTCCTTGTGGCTAGGTAGTGGGCAACGACTCAGTGCATCAGCATGTCCAATGTCCTTGCCAGGCCTGTGAATCAGTTTGTATGAATAGGCTGCAAGAAATTCAGTCCATCTCAGCATTCTTGGTGACAGGATATTAGGTGTAGGTTTGTCTCCTGCCACAATGCCTAATAAAGGTTTGTGATCTGTAACAATGGTGAATGACCTGCCATACAGATATTCATGAAATTTCTTAACAGCTGCAACGACTGCTAATGCCTCCTTGTCCAGTTGGCTATAATTCCTCTCTGCTTTGGACAAAGTGTGAGAGTAAAATGCAATAGGGGCTTCCCTTCCACTGGGAAGCCTGTGACTCAAACCCCCCCCACTCCAAAAGGGGATGTATCACAAGTCAGAATAACAGGCAAATTCTCAGAGAACTGTATCAACACAGCATCAGACGTGATTAGTCTCTTAATACTGTTAAATGCTGACTGTTCCTTCCTCCCCAGATCCAAACAGCCTTCTTATCAAGCAGGCGATGTAAAGGCTCAGCAATAGATGCTTTGTCAGGTAGAAACATGTGATAAAAGTTAATAAGTCCAAGGAAGGCTTGCAAATCTGTCTTGCATCTAGGTTTAGGGGCTTCCTTGATTGCTTTAACCTTGGCATCAGTAGGGTGGATGCCATGCTTGTCAATCAGTACCCCAGGAACTCAACTCTGTCTGTTTTGAGTGTACATTTGTCTTCCTTGACTTTTAAACCCGCATTTCTGAATCTGGTAAGGACTTCTCTGAGTCTCTCTTGAAGCTGAGTGTCATTTTCAGCAGAGATTAACACATCATCAAAATATGGCACTACCCCGGGCAGTCCTTGCAACATTCTTTCCACCAGGCTTTGAAAAATGCCAGGTGCCACGCTTACTCCAAATTGTAGTCTTTTACATTTGAAGGCACCTCTATGAGTCACAATTGTTTGTGCCTCTGCAGTGGCATCATCAACTGTTAATTGTTGATATGCCTGAGCCAAGTCCAGTTTAGCAAATACTGTACCCCTGCCAAGGGAATGGAGCAGATGATGCACAACTGGTACTGGGTATGCGCTCTGCTGCAGCGCATGGTTAAATGTCCCCTTATAGTCACCACAGATTCTCACTGACCCATCAGCCTTGACTGGTGTGACTATGGGTGTTTCCCATCTGGAGTGGTCAGTAGGCTCTAAAACCCCTTGAGCAATGAGTTTATCTAATTGTGCATCAATTTTTCCTTTAAAGCAAATGGGACCCTCCTGGGCTTTAAACGAATTGGGGGCACCTTGGAATCTAGGTTGAAAGTGATAGGGGTCCCCATATACTTGCCCAGTCCTTCGCTGAAGACCTCTGGAAACTCAGACTTCAAGGACTCCTCCCATTCAGAGCTGCTCACGTGATTGATGCCAGTCACCTCGATGCCTAGTGGCTTGAACCACTCAAGTCCCAGCAAGCTTGGGCGATCCTTGTCCACGATGGTCAGAGGCAAACGTTTGGTGTGGCTTTTAAACTGCACGTTGAAATCTCTTGCTCCAACTACTGGAATCTTGTTCCCTTGGTAGTCTTTAAGAGTCAGTGCTTGCTTCTGGAAATGCTTCTTCTGAATGTTAGGAAAGAGTCTGTGGATAGTGTCCCATGACACCATAGATAAATAAGAGCCTGAGTCCACTTCCATTTGGCAAGGCCTTCCTTCAATAAACACCTTCACGTGTACTTTTCTGCTTTTTAAGATTGAAGAATGACCAATAGTGATTGTTTGGTGAGTTTCATTCTTGCCCTTTGCTTCTGAATTTCGCCCCATCTTTTCAAGGAAATTGTTGGGCTTAAAGTCTTTGTCAGGAATTTTTTTCCTACTAGGTGGAGTTCTGGATGATTTGCAGACTCTGGCTATGTGACCCTGTTTCTCACAACGTAGGCAGATGGAGTCAAAGAACTTGCATTCAGTGCGGGGGTGGGCCCCCCCCCACAGCCTCTGCAATAGAGTCCTTGCCTGTTTTTCCCAGAGTCTTTTCTCTTCTTCTCCATTCTGAGTCTAAAATCCCTCCTCTGCCTCACTGCCATCTGAATCAGAGTCTATTTGTTCGCAATGGGCTGTTGTGGATTTTTCCCCATCAGAATGGCTTGAGGCCTGGCTTGAGGCCTTGTTAATCTTTTCATGGCCACGCTGCTGAGGACTGGTGGCTGAAACAGCTTCTTCAATGGCCTCTTTAAACGTGATCTTAGGTTTCATTAACAGTTTGCTTTGTAAGACCTTATCTTTGAGGCCTAAAACAAACCGATCACGCATGGCCTCTTCTAAGTTGGTAAAGTCACAAGCACCCCCAATGTCCCTTAAACTTGCCACAAAGTCATTAACATTCTCGCTATCCCCTTGATCCCGACGGTAAAATTCATGTCTCTTAATGAGGCACGATACTTGTGGGGCGTAATGGGCTCTTAAAAGTTTCTCTAAATCGGGCCATTCCATTACCTTCAGCTCTGCAGCTCCCGCTAACGCCTTCGCCATCTTGAAGACTGCCGGACCGCAGTGCGTGAGAAAGACCGCCCTCTTCTGTCTCTTGGGGATGTCGGCAAGGTCGTTTCCTTCCAGATACATCTGGAAGCGGTCGGCATATGATTCCCAGTCTTCCGCCGCCGGATCGAACAGGGCTGGGGAGCGCAGCCATCGCGCTCTGTTGCTTGTTCTTCACGTCGTCTTCTCTTCAGGGAAATCCCACCTTCGTCGCCAGTGTTAAGTTTGCATGAAGAGTCAGACGCGAGGAGTTCCAGCAAAGAGTTTATTAAGTGACTACAGCTTGAATGGACCCGTCCTGGCTCGGCTGCCTCTTATAGCCTGCAGCCGTGGTTGCCAGCCAATGGGAGTGCAGGGTTTCTTCCCGCACTATTTAAACCAATACCATTTGACATTTTACAAGAACAGTTCAAATAAACCAATAACATTCAAACCTACATACATAACAAAAACCAAGTTAAGATGCTCCCTAATCATTGCAATAGCAATAGCACCTAGACTTATATACTGCTTCACAATGATTTACATCCCTGTCTAAGCAGTTTACAGAGTCAGCATATTGCCCCTAACAATCTGGGTCCTCATTTTACTGACTCCGGAAGGATGGAAGCCTGAGTCAACCTTGAGCTGGCCAGGATCAAATTCCTGGAATGAGCAGTGAGTCAGCCCTGAAGAACTGCACTCTAACCACTATGCCACCATGGCTCAATTAGGAAGTGAAATGCATGCACAAGATATGAACTTCCATTCCCATGCTAGGAGGCTGAAGCTAATGGCATTGTTGAGCAAATAAACTCCTATGCCCATGATCAATATATGGTCCCATACAAAGATACACACACAAACATAAAACCTAGACACACAGAAAGAACAGTTTAACTTATGATTTATATATGACTTTAGTCTGCCTTCCTCTAGATAGCTTTCAGTAAATAGAACAAAATTTACAGTATATCTTCAAAATTTACAGTATATAGCTTCTTGCATGAACTTTTCCCTCTTCCTTTTCTTTCAAGAACTATCATTTCTAGGACAATCAAGAGCCTTCAGCCAGGATGAGCACAACAATGTGACAGACTCTATAGGCAGGCAGAACATTCTTTCTCTAGACTGTTGCTTTCTCTTGTTCATTGTTGTTTTTTGACATGCAACAACAAGTGCATCATTGTTAAGAGTGCCAGGCCTGTTTCTGACAGCTAGAACCCTTAAGACTTTTTTGAAGTTACTAACTTCAACTAAGGACTTAATGATTACCTTGCAGTATATTGTGGTCTATGCAGGCCATCCTCAGCAGCTTCAATACTAACTATATTTTTATAGTGGTTAGTTGTTGCATTTAAAATATTCAGGATAAAATATTCTGGATCCATCTGGATAAAGAGGTTGGCAGATAAATCATGAATGTTCCTCCAAAGCTAAAAAGGAAGTTTTCAAACTAAACTGATAGCACTACAGATTTATCACCCTTTTTTTCAGCCAGGGATGGACAGATCAATCAGAGCTATACAACCTTTTTCTCTTAAGCCATCCTATTTATCCATTAGCTAAGCAGTTTATTGAATAATTCTTAACCAATAAACAAAATCAGCATAAACCAATACTTATTTAAACATTAATATTTAATTGCATTATTTTAAAATGCCACAGTTGTCAGGTTGTTTCAGCCAATCATGATTAAATTGTTAAGCAGAGAGCCAAAGAATGAAGGAAGGAAGGAGAAACCAAGAGGGACAAATTTCCAGCTTATTACATTTTCAGGATTAAAACATGATCAGCCTAACATTCAGTTCAAAATTCCATTCAAATAGTTCTTTTCCCTAATGAATGTTAACAAAATTTAAATGTAAAATGTCTCTATTTAATGAGTGTTTGGAGAATTAATGAAAAAGGACACTCTGGGCTTAGTGTACACATCTAAAAGTCTAAAAAGATTTCCTACATGCAAAATTTAAGCAAATTACTATTAATACAATTCAGGCTTTTTGCTCTTTTTAAAAGTCCTGAGCCACCCAAGGGTGCCTGCATTTTGCCAGAATGAAATAGGAAAGTGCTTTATCTGCTATTATTTATAATGTTCAGGGTCACACGCTCCCTTTTACATCGAGAGCCGGAGGTGGACCCTTTGCAGGGTAGGGCTGAGGAGTTTGGACAATATCTGTCAGATAAGATCGCTCGGATCCGGGAGGGGTTGAACTCTCACTTGCAGTGGTCTGAGGAGGGAGTTACAGAGAGTCTGGCTGATGTCATCTGGGCTGAGTTTGATCCTGTTTCTGAGGATGAAGTGGACAGGATTATGCGACGACTGAGTCCCACAACATGTTTATTGGACCCGTGTCCTTCCTGGGTGGTATATGCCTCCAGGGAGGCCACGTGTGGCTGGCTCCGGGAAGTTGTTAACGCCTCGCTGAGGGAGGGGTCTTTTCCTGCCACCTTGAAAGAGGCAGTGGTGAGGCCCCTCCTGAAGAAGCCTGCTTTGGACCCAGCTGTTTTAAACAACTTTCGTCCGGTCTCCAACCTTCGCTTTTTGGCGAAGGTTGTCGAGAGTGTGGTGGCTCAGCAGTTTCCACTTTTCCTGGAGAAAGCGGACTATCTAGATCCGTATCAGTTGGGCTTCCGACCCGGGTTCAGCATGGAGATGGCATCGGTTGCACTGATGGATGATCTCTGGAGGGAACAGGACAGGGGATTTTCCTCTGTCCTAGTCCTATTAGATCTCTCAGCGGCCTTCAATACCATCGACCATGGTATCTTATTGCAGTGCCTTGGGTGGTTGGGAGTGGGGGGCACTGTTCTGCAGTCGTTCTCCTCCTACCTCTCGGGGTGTTCGCAATCAGTGTTGGTGGGAGGGCAGAGGTCGGCCCCAAGGGCACTCACTTGTGGGGTTCCTCAGGGGTTGGTCCTCTCTCCCCTCCTGTTCAACATCTATATGAAGCCACTGGGTGAGATCATCCATGGCTTTGGGGTGAGGTATCACCAGTACGCTGATGATACCCAGTTATATATCTCCACCCCAAGCCAAATCAGTGATGCTCTCTCCATGATGACCTGGTGTCTGGATGAGGTCCGGATCTGGATGGGCAGGAATGCACTACAGCTCAATCCGGCCAAGACTGAGTGGCTGTGCGTACAGGCATCTCGGCCCAGTCAATTGATTCCATCTTTGCTCATAGGGGGAAAGGTGTTGCCCCCTGTGGACAGGGCTCGGAACCTGGGAGTCCTCCTGGATTCACGGCTTAGTTTGGAGGAGCAGGTGGGGGCTGTGACCAGGGGGGCTTTTGCCCAGGTCCGACTGGTTTGCCAGTTGCACCCATATCTGGACCGAGATGCCCTTCACATGATCACTCATGCACTTGTGATGTCCCAACTTGACTACTGCAACGCTCTCTATCTAGGACTGCCCTTGCATACCATCCGGAGATTTCAGCTGGTGAAGAATGTGGCTGCGCGAGTTGTGATGGGAGCTTCCCGATGCTCCCATGTTACACCCCTCCTGTGCGAGCTGCATTGGCTACCGGTTGCCCTCCGGGTGAGATTCAAGGTGTTGGTTTTAACATTCAAAGTCCTTTACGATTTGGGTCTGGGGTACTTGCGGAAGCATCTCCTGCCAATATCAAATACCGATTGCCCTGTGTGTGCGCACAGACAGGGACTCCTTGGGGTGCCGTCGGCTAGACAATGTTGGCTGGCGGTGCCTCAGGGGAGGGGCCTACTCTGTTGCGGTCCCCGCCTTGTGGAATCAACTCCCTTTGGAGCTCCGCTTGGCCCCTGATCTTCGCTCCTTCTGCCGCGATCTAAAGACCTGGTTGTTTGAACAGGCTGGGCTGGACTGACCTCCTGAGGTTTTTTAATTTATTTTAATTAATTGTAATGGTTTTATTGATTGGGCTTTCCAGATTTAATTCTTTTTTAAATATTTATTGTTCTTGTGTTTTAATTGTGAGCCACCCCGAGTCCTTGCGGAGAGGGGGCTGCATATAAGTGCAATTAAATAAATAAATAAATAAATAAATAAATAAATAAATAATGTGAGCATGAGGCATATCTCTCTTAATGATAGGTGAAGTAGAGGTGCAAGAAAGATGAATTTAGCAGCCAAAAGCGGTATAGTTTCTAGTTCTGGTAGTTATTATATTTTTCTTTAAGTAGCTTTCTGTGACAAATTTGCATAAATTTGAAACATTGTTCTTTTGCTGCTGTACACTATGAAAGAAAGAAAGAAAGAAAGAAAGAAAGAAAGAAAGAAAGAAAGAAAGAAAGAAAGACTTTTTCTACTCCCTAGTCCTTTTGAATATAATAAATTGTTGCCACTCCTCTGTGAAGTTCATTTATGGAAAAACAATGGCACAAGAGTCAGCCTGGACTCAGTTCTGATCTGGAACTAAAAGGATTTTAACATATTTTTTCAAAGGAATATACCAATATTTCTCTGCTCATTGTTGGAGTAGTGTCCTCAGCATAGCACAGGGTATTGATGATTTTTCCTTCACTTTGAAAACCATGGTCATCTTTTCCAATCCAGATAATCTCAATATACAGTATATTCAGCATATAGGTTGAATAAATAAGGGGAAAGATATAGTCTGGTCTCACTCCTTTGCCAACCTATAGCCAGTCCACTTTGTCATGTTTTGTCTTTCTGTGACTTTTTATCCTCCATATAGGCTTTTCATAATGGCAATGAGATATTTTGACATTCCCATGATTTCCAATTGAAGGACTTTCTATAATCAATGAAGCGTATGCTGAACTCTTTTTGATTTTCTTTTGATTTTCTCTAATATCCAATGTGCATCAAAATCATGACATACGTACCTTGGTCCTTTCCTAAAGCCAATTTAATCATTTTGCACCTGTTTTTCTATGTAGGGCTCTCATTTGTGTTGGAAATATTCCATCATTTTCCATAGCCTTCTGACTTGGTAATAATCTAACTTTATCATTATCTGTACTGGAAATTCTTGTAAGCAGAGCATATCATATAAAGTATCTTGGATGTTGACATCTCTACTAAGCAAAATTTCAATATTCTCCTTCCATTTTTGTTTGATTTTCATTCGATCATTGTTTGTTCATTGACATCTACCAACTTAAAGACTAAAAGTTCTTTCTGAGTTCTGAGATGTTGTAGAAGATTTTTCTTATTTTTTTTCCATGTCTGTTTTCATCTTCACTGTCTTTATAGACATTACTTTAATGCTGCTTCTTGTATTTTTTAACAGAAACTCTTTATTAAGTTCCTGCAGGAGATTTATGTCTTTCTTGGATTCTCTTTTTTCTGGGCAATTTCCATAAGCTGTTCCATCATTAAAGTTACTTTTTTTCCATTTTTGCCAGTCTCTTTTTACATCCATGCTTAATGAATTCTTCAAGTTGATTCTACAGTCCCTTCTACTATCTATCAATGACATTCAGGATTTCAAAGTGATCCCTGATGTTCTCCTTGAAATATATATGCTCAAAATCATAATACAGAAATGTTGGCTTTCTTTTTCTGGTTTAACTTCACTTGGAATTTACATATCAACAACTTGTAATCTCTTCTCCAGTCAGTTCTAGGTCATATCTTTGATATTATAACTAAGCTCTTCCACCACCTTCTACCAATAATTTGATTTCTGTGTATTCCATCTGATGATGTCCATCTGATGGTGCTATTTTAATTGTTGGAAGATGTGATAGCGGCAATGAAATCATTGGACTGGCAGAAATTTATAATTCAGTCTTCTGCTTAATTTCCCATGCCAATTATGTTTTCCTCCTTAATATTTCCAGCTTTGGCAATCCACTCTCCAACCAAGAGCAACACATCTTCAATTAATTGTAATAACCCCATAAAAGAGATAGCAAAATACTCTCTTAAAGTAATACACTGAAAAAATAAATAAAGGGGATTTTATTTTAAAGCTGGTAGTTGGGCCTGAATATTTGTGCATTTTGATACTTTAACATTGTCTGTAATTGTGTGACAAAATTAGCTTTGCATACTTATTATACTTGAGCACATATATTGGCATGTTAAACCTATGTTCACACACATATGGAATGTGTGCATGTGTGAAAATATTTGGAGCGCTAAGCAGGAGTAGAGTTGCCCAATGGGAAGATATAGTATTATTATTATTATTATTATTATTATTATTATTATTATTTATTTAGACTTGTATGCTGCCCTACTCCCAAAGGACTCAGGGCGGCGAACATACAAAAGGATATACAATAAAATAACTAAAAACAAGTCCAAATTACCAAGAATTAAAACAATAAAATTACAAATAAACAAACAAATTAAAACTACCCACCCCAGGGTCAATCCAGGCCGGCCTGCTGAAACAGCCAGGTCTTCAAGTCTCGATGAAAGGAGCGGAGATCAGGGGCCAAATGCAGATCTGCAGGAAGCTGGTTCCACAGGGCGGGCGCTCCCACAGAAAAGGCCCTAGCTCTGGGAGCCGCCAGCCGACAATGCCTGACCGACGGTATTCCCAGAAGGCCCCTCCTATGGGAGCGCACGGACTGAATCTTTTTACACCTGTTGTAAGATCATCTCTGTCTGAATTTTTTTTCTTAAGCTCAAGAGTAAATTTAACTATCATGACTACAAAATAGGAACAGTTTGAAAATGCAGTGAGGATGTGTTCTTAGTTGCAGCTAACATCCTGATTTTATTGGGGTTGCAATCGTTAATTTTCCTTAGATAGCTATTTTCAGCAAATGAAACACAGTGGAGCACAAAACTAGTCCACCCTCTATATTAGAAAATATATTTTTCTAATGCCAGAGAGTGGCCACTAACTTCAGTTCTGAGAGCTGAATATATATTGTGCATTATTTATTAGTTAGTTAATTTATTTTTATTAGATTTTTATGCTGCCACAAACATACAATATCGGTTCTCACTAGCTTTCTCCCAACTCAGGCACTGAATTACATTTTACTGTTATAAGATTACTTTTTTCTTTTTTAAAGGAGAAATAAATCAGCTTTTCAGTTGTTGAAGCACAAACAATTCAAAGCATCCTTTTTTGCATATCTACTAAGGGTAGAAGGTACAATCAGAAAAATCAATTCATAAGCCTTTATTTTCTGTGCCAAGACAAACCCACTATACTAGTTTTCTATGTTCCTGGAACTGAGAATATTTAAATATGGAAGCCTCAATCAAAAGCTTTGGTGGTGCTTGAGTCTGTTGATTATATAAAGTGGCCCTAAGCTCCTTCTGAATCACAGCAATTATTTGATAGGAAGTTCAACTTGCCGTCAATTGAACTTATCTTGTGCTTGGGATTCAAAGAAATTCTTTCATCCCATTAAAACTAACTAGATTAGAATGAGACACTTGATTGTCCCTGTAGTGCCAAATGACATCTTGAAAGAGTGGGTGTGTCAAGGGATTAGTCATCTAAAGTTCCATACTATACAGAGTGAGATCATCTGTTCATCAAATGAACTGAGAATAGCAGTGGCTCATAAGGTCACAATTTTAAAAGGACATTCCACTGGCATATATAAAGCTTGCTTTGTTGGCAAAGGCACAAATGTGTGCCTCTGTGATATAGTGAGGAAATCTGTCTGTTTGCCTCCGTTTTATATTTATACCATCACTACTCAGCCCTAAAGCTGTTCTTTGAGCTCATTTGAGACCTACTGCTGAAATAAATGTCACATGCTGCTGAATTATAATAAAAGTAATATTGTTTATTTAACAAATGCAGTATAACAAGGTATTAATTTCTAGTCAGAATGCTCCCCTTTTCTGATAGGATCATGCATCAATTATTTCTTGAGATAATTTATTTAAAATTCTATATTCTCATTTTCTATTTGACATCAATATTACTTATTCCCAGACTCAATTTCCCCATATCTATTTTTCCTGACTAACTCATCCTTTGGAATACAGTACAATGCACAAAGACAATCCAATTTTTACTACCCATATTCCAATCATGAATCAGATTTGTTGTATACTTATCAGACCACAAGAATTGAGAACAAATGTGGAGTTACTTAAGAGTAATTTCCTTTGTTGTTCTATAGACTGGATCTTGCCACACTAAAGCAACTGTTTGCATAACTACAGATATAATCTGGAAGCTGGAGGGAATACTTTTAACCTTTTTTTTCTGGTGATCAAACTTTCCAAGCTCTTCTGTTTCTTTGTGCTCTGGAAAGCAACCCCTCCCTCCTGGGAATTCAGACTACATTCCACCACATCAACCCTGTCTATCACAGCTGTATATGACTTTTCCACTCTTTGCTATTGCTTAAATACATTCTTGCTACCTTTAGCTATATAAATCTTGCTCTTATAACCAAGGTTTGCATAAAAATTGCAGGTTTTCCACGTGTGTGTGTGTGTGTTTTCCATATATATTTACTGCTGAGTACTCAGGAAGGTGAAGTGGAAATCCAACAGTGATGTTCATGCCAGCAAAGTAAAAGAGAAGAAGGAACTGTGTTGACTTTTTTTTTCCTTTGTGAAACATATTTTTCACTCCCTTCTAGGTTTTCTCCAACTGACTGAAGTTGAAACTAATTAATCTATGACAGCTCTGAGGCTGACATAGATCCATCAATTTGGAGCCATGCTGGGGCAAGACAAAATTTTGGATTCTATGAGGCCAAATCCCTCCTGATCTTTGTGCCCACTACCAAGGCACATTTTTTATTTATGGTATAAGGGTTAAAAGGATTTCAGCAAAGAATAGTGAAGAATTCTGACATCAGATATTTCCTTCTATAGCCAGACTTCTTTCCTTGCTTTTACAGACATTTTATTACCTTTGAGGAAGCAATAGGAAATTAAATATAACTTAATATCTTTTCTAATAAATAGTTTGGGAATTATGTTGCAATGTTCGGGGTCCTATGGTAATCTTCCCTGAGGAATACCAATTTTAATGTCATTGGAGTTGGGCAGGCACTCTGCTTCAATGCTGAATTTTGTGTGCAGAAGGCACTTCATCTGCCTTTGTGCTCCACTTTAGATAGTAGAATCTGTGTGTATCAAGTTATATAATATTGACATGACAACAATCCACATCAACTGGCAGCTTGCTTCAATTAAAGTATCTTATACTCACAATCATACATTTCAAGATTGCTCCATTGCTTGGAAGTGTGACATGGAAAAGTATTTGATCTGAAATTTTGATTCAGTTGGGTTGTTCCTTTTTCTCTTGTAGACTTCACAATCTTCTTCAATCTAGCTATATCCTAAAGTGATGGGGCTGCAACATCCCAAGTTATTAGCCCTAGCATTGTTGTCAGCCCTTGAAGGTAGATTAAACTCAATCTCATGTAGATTAGTACTACTTTTATTCTAAAGCAACAGAAGTCTTAACATACTTCTATCTCCTTCACTTTATCTTTGTGAGAACTAGGGAGGATCTTGTTTGAGAGTTTCCTTTCATTTCTGCCTGCACCAGACTCAGTTCTGTTTTATATAACTGTTGTCTTGATAGCAGCTCTTCCTCCCTGTCCCTCAAGGCCATTTCTCTGCTGTATACAATTGATTAGGTTGCCTGGAAATTCAAAAAGTTTCCATTCCAATGCTTTCTGGAATAAACCCAGGTATCCATAATCTGTCTTACATCCTTTATAACCTAGGGACCGAGGATACATTTCAATAATTTAAAAAGTTCTATCATTAAACATAATGTAATGCACCAAGAAATTATTCCTAAATTGGGCACATCACACTATTTTGATCTCATCTGACCTGCCTGTAAGAGACCTTTGATAGAAGAATCCATAATAAGAACATCAGTATGGCCTTTTTTCTTTCAGTACTTTGAATAACCAAATGCTGATATCTGAATATCAATGACTGGTCAGAGAGCCTGAAATATGATAGTTGCAAGTTTATAGAAAATGACTGTCCACAAAGGAGTTAAGAATGGTTATTTCCTTCCAGATCAACTACGAAAATTAAATTATGCACTAATATTTCCCAAAAAGAAGAAATGTCTTATTCGCCACCAAACTGCTATTTTTATACTCTGTGAAATACTTGGCATCCAGTAACCATTCTGCATGACTTGATTATTAATAGGCTTTCGTATAATTTATTGCTGTCACTCTAGTGCAATATTGACTGTCAAAGCACATCACCTACAACCTATTGCTCCTTCTTTACCGTCCAGTTCAAACCTCAGAGAGACAAAAGCTGTCAGTTTCTAATGGCCTCTTGTTTTCATGTCCAGGACATAATTTTCTGTCAGAGTGAAGATGGCAGGTTGGAGTATGCAATTAAGTTTTCATTGAAATGCAGCTAGAAAAGACCTACATTAATAATAAGTAGCTTGTCAATCACCAATGAAGCAATTTAAAGGAACGAAGTTAATAAAACCTGAAATTATGGCCTTTTATTAGAAAACTTCTATGTCTAAAGCACAAACAAACTGTTGCAATTAAGCAATAAAGGAAATGATAAAAGATCATTGTTAGATAATGGGTCTCTCATAATTTAGGATTCTGGATAAAAACAAAATGTTTAAAAAAGGTATCTGAGAAAGAAATGCTTTCAGAAGCTCAGGACCTAAAGTTTTTAGAAGTAATTCAGGTGCTTTCTCACTTTAATTGCCATAGGAGGCATAAAGGTGTTTGTTCAGATTCTTTTTGTTGTTGCAATGGCAAAAATAATTGTTCTTGATCCCAACTTCAACAATGCTGGTGACTGCCTAGTTTCTGCAAAGAAAGTGAAGTGGTCATTTGTGTAGGTGAACATATTTATATAGTTAGCAAACCCCACGGTAAGGATTCAAGTTGAGTACAGGGTGGAAGCTTGCTAAAAATGTAGAAAGTATAGAGAAAAGAGAATGACACAGAATGAATGGCAGTAAGAAACATATAGGCGAAAACATGGGTTACAAGAAAAGACAAAAAGTATATTTGAGAGGATAAGAAAGGAAATCCACATATATTTAAATTAAACACTAATTAATTGCAGGCTTCCAGTCATTTCTATTGATATACCTAAGCAGATTGCAACCCTCACACATTTTTTATTCAGCAAACTATTATGGGCTTAGTTTAAAAGATTAAATGAACTCTGAAAACAAGTTACTACAGTTATGCAATCTACCAAGAATAGAATCATTGGGGGTTTTGCTGAATCCAACTAATTCCTAGAATCAATAGCACCCAATACTACAAGAATTTGCCACTAAGTTAAGCTTACATGTCCCTTATACTATTAATTTGCTTAAACAAACAAACATTTTTGAACATTTAACTATTAACATTGGAGATTGTTCTTACCTATCATGCTTTAAAATAGACACCATCCAAATTCTGATTGCTCCTGCAGTTGTCTAGGCAACAGGCCTTCCCAAAATTGAAGGGGCGTATTGCACAGTCCTTAAAATAGCTTAACAACAGCCCAATTCTTAAAGTATTCTTTCAATCCCTATTGCCTCAAAAAAGTAAACTAAAGTAGTTTAAGATTTGGATCCTTTATAAGGTGCCTTAAATTCAGTAAGTATATTTTATATCAGTTTAATTATAAACTATTACTTGCTTTTACAACCCATATTAAATGTGCCAGCAGGAGGTGCACTATATGAGTTCTAAATAATTCTAGATAACTTAGGACACTGTGCAAAACATAAAAGACTGGATTGCTTTACAGCAGCTGTGACTATCTTATCCAGCCAACTGTTCTCATGATTCTTAACAAAATATAAAGCAATATTTGTCTTAATATCTATCAGAAAGCTTCAGTTTTCTGGATATTTGAACCATGGACAAGCCCTTTGTTTACAAATAAATATTTATAATGTTTATAGTTTTTATATCCCTGAGTTCAAAATAGATAACAATATCAGGAATCCAAATCTGCTCCTAGTAAACCACTCTTTGTAGAATTCTAAATATAAACACAGCAAAAAACAATGCCCAATCCATGGATTTTAGTGGGACTCAAGGATGTACGATACTCAATTTCCTTTACCCAAGATTTTATTTCTCTGAGTAAAGTTGAAATGTATATTTAGCAAGAAAGCAACCTTTCTGACAAACAATTACACTACTAAGGAGCTGCATATTCCTAGCTTGTTCCTTAATTCATGTCAGACTGGTAACGGTCTGCTGTGATTGGAAAAAGTAGCAAGTTCATTCGTAAATGCCAATTTTGAAAACCCAAAATAATTCTGCATATAAACTTCATAAACAATTCAAAGAAAACACAATAGGACTTTGGAAATATTCTATTCAGACTTCAAATATCCGGTAACATATATTTATGACAGACATATGACTTTCTAGGTCCCAAGATACTTTTAGATAATCTAGACATTTTGGGGAAATGGAAATTGTTCAGTTCAAGTAATCCCAGTTTCAAAAAGACAAAACATGAAAGTGTTTAAATGTTCAATTCAGAATAATGCAAAACATTTGTTCTTTCAGTTGAAAAGCAGCCATGATTGAAAAATTCATTATGGAAGTGTCATGTCAATGACACTTAAGAAAAAAATTTTTTTTAAAGGATATGTGGGTTGTGGGAACGTTGCTACTTAATACCAGGAGAATATAATTTAAAATACCTTTTTATCTCTCATGAACTTCTTCAAAAGATTTTTTTCCACTTCACAAACTAGTCCAGTTGTATTTGGCAACATTACTTATGTCCCTTGGATCTGTCTGCCTTTTAGAGCATGACAGGTTGATCCAAAATTCCAAATTGCATTTTTCTTAATTCAGATAAAATATCTTTTTGTTTTGTTTTCTTTGGCAACTCTGGGGAAATGGAAGGGAAATACAGATATTTCTCAAGTATCAGTCTTGGTTAATGATTTCAAGAATAGAGAAGTGGTTAACAACTCTACCCAAACACAAAATCCATTGCTTTAATCAAGTTTTATAATCAAATAACCAAACATTACATCATCAACTGAATGGAAACTGGAAGCCCCACTCTTGTGATCCCTGTACTTAAAGCCTGGTATCCATAACAAACAGTGATGATATTTGTATTTTTTTCAGCCACAAATTTATTTATTTAATATATAAAATACAAAGAAAAATAAAAATAAGAAATTAAGGGAAGAAAAAGTAGAGGGAAAAAGAAGGTGTGAGGTGCAAGGGGAAAAATAAAAAGTAATGGACTTCTGACTATTTTAGCACAGTACAGGATAAAAATACTCCAACCTCAATTGTTTTGCTTTTACACATTAATATATAATGTGCCATGGTGGCGCAGTGGTTATAATGCAGTATTGCAGACTACTTCTGCTGACTGCCAGCTGTCTGCAATTTGGCACTTTGAATCTCACCAGGCTCAAGGTTGACTCAGCCTTCCATTCTTCCAAGGTTGGTAAAATGAGGACCCAGATTGTTGAAGGCAATATTCTGACTCTGTAAACTGCTTAGAGAAGGCCGTAAAGCATTGTGAGGCAATATATAAGTCTAAGTGCTCTTGCTCTTGCTATAACTAGCCATTTCTATAATGACAAATCTATCTGATCAACAAAACCAAAATCAAAGTTTCAGTTTAGTGATGATGTTTGTATTGAGGAAGACACTTTTGTGCACTCCCTGCATTGGAGTCCCTTTCTCCAATTCATGAGTGTTCTTATATAGTACATAATTTTAGAAGAAAATAATATATGTGTTTCATAGCATTCTGTGGGTTTCAATGAATCCCCTGAGTTCTATTTTTGCAGCCTCATATGTCCTTCATAATTACTCTGCTGAAATTTGGCTAAATCTCTTGGAACAAGTAACTGAAGCTCATTTAGATGGATAAAAAAGGGAAATAGATACATTCATCCTCCAACTAGCTCCATGGCCTTTTTATATTAAAACATAATCCCTCTTGTTATGTATGCAGGTTTGAATGTCATTGGTTTAGTTTAAACTGTTCTTGTAAAATGTCAGAAATGATTGGTTTAAAAAGCGGAAAATCCTGCACTCTGATTGGCTGGCAACTGCGGCTGCTGGCTATAAGTAGCAGCCGCAGCCCAGCCAAATCGGGTCTGTTATGAGCTGTAGTCACTAATAAACTCTTCACTTAAACACTCCATGTCTGACTCTTCATGCAAACTTAACACTGGTGACGAAGGTGGGATCCTTCCTGAAGAGAAGACAATGCGGAAAACAAGCTGAGAGAGATGGCTGTGCTGAACACGCCCCCAGCCCCGTTCGATCCGACGGCAGAAGACTGGGACTCGTATGCGGATCGCTTCCAAATGTATTTGAGGAAACGATCACCGACATTTCTGAGAAGCGGAAGAGGGCGGTCTTACGCACTGTGGTCCAGCAGTTTTCAAGATAGCAAAGGCATTGGCGGGAGCTGCAGACATGAAGGTAATGGAATGGCCTGATTTAGAAAAGCTTTAAGAGCCCATTACGCCACAAGTATCGTGCCTCATTAAGAGACACGAGTTTTACCGTCGGGATCAAGGGGAAAGCGAAAACATTAACGACTTCGTGGCAAGTTTAAGAGACATTGGGGGTGCATGCGAGCTTAACAACTTGGAAGAGGCCATGCGCGATCGATTTGAAGACAAGGTGCTTCAGAGCAAATTATTATTAAAACCTAAGATCACATTGAAGGAAGCCATAGAAGAGGCCTCCTCAGCAGAAGCCACCAAGTCCTCAGCAGCGGCCATGAAGAAAATTAACAAAGCCACAAGCCATCCTGATGTGGAAAAGTCCACAACAACTCATTGCGAGCAAATAGATTCTGAGTCAGACTGTAGTGAGGTGGAGGAAGGAATTTATAGACTCAGAATGGAGAGGAAAAAGAAAGACCTGGGAAGAAAGAGGCAAGATTTTTACTGCAGAGGTTGTGGGGAAGCCACCCCACACTGAATGCAAGTTTCTTGATACCATCTGCCTCCGTAGAAAAAAAAGAGGTCATCTAGCAAGAGTCTGCAAATCATCCAGAACTCCACCCCACAGAAGAAAGTTTCCTGACAAAGAATTCAAGCCTAACAACTTCAGTGAGAAAATGGGGAGCAACACAGAAGCAAATGGGAAGAATGTAACTCATCAAACAGTCACTATTGGTCACTCTTCACCCTTAAGAAGCAGAAAAGTACATGTGAAGGTACTCATTGAAGGAAGGCCTTTCCAAATGGAAGTGGAGTCAGGCTCCTATTTATCTATGGTGTCATGGGACACTATTCACAGACTACTCCCTAACATTCAGAAGAAACATTTCCAGAAGCAAGCACTGACTCTTAAAGACTACCAAGGGAACAAGATTCCAGTAGTTGGAACAAGAGAATTCAATGTGAAGTTCAAAGGCCACACCAAACGTTTGCCCCTGACCATCGTGGACAAGGATCGCCCAAGCTTGCTGGGACTTGAGTGGTTCAATCCATTAGGCATCGAGGTGACTGGCATCAATCACGTGAGCAACACTGAATGGGAGGAGGCCTTGAAGTCTGAGTTTCCAGAGGTCTTCAGCAATGGATTGGGCAAGTATATGGGGACCCTATCACTTTCAACCTAGATCCCAAGGTGCCCCCACTAAAGCCCAGAAGGGTATCATTTGCTTTAAAGGAAAAAAAATTGATGCACAATTAGATAAACTAATAGCTCAAGGAGTTTTAGAGCCCACTGACCACTCCAGATGGGAGACACCCATAGTCACACCAGTCAAGGCTGATGGGTCAGTAAGAATCTGTGGAGACTATAAGGGGACATTGAACCATGCGCCTTCAACAGAGCATATCCAGTTCCAGTGGTGCATCATTTACTACATTCACTTGGCAGGGGTACAGTCTTTGCCAAATTGGATCTGACCCAGGCATATCAACAACTAACAGTTGATGGTGCCACTGCAGAGGCCCAAACCATTGTGACTCATAGAGGTGCCTTCAAATGTAAAAGGTTACATTTGGAGTATGGCACCAGGCATCTTCCAAAGCCTTATGGAAAGGATGCTCCAAGAACTGCCAGGGGTAGTGCCTTACTTTGATGATGTGTTAATCTCTGCTGAAAATGACACTCTATTACAAGAGAGACTCAGAGAAGTCCTTACCAGATTCAAGAAAGCGGGGTTAAAAGTCAAGGAAGAAAAATGCACACTTAGAACAGATAAAGTGGAATTCTGTTACATGATTGATAAACATGGCATCCACCCCACAGAAGCAAATGTTCAGGCAATCAAAGAAGCCCCCAGGTCGAAATGCAAAACAGATCTGCAAGCATTTTTGGGACTCATTAACTTTGCTTTTCACCAGAAGGCAACCATTGCAGAACCCCTACATAGGTTGCTGGACAAGAAATCTGTTTGGGTCTGGGGGAGGAAGGAACAAGCTGCATGTAACAATATCAAGAGACAAATCACGTCTGATGCTGTGCTGATACAGTTCTCTGAGAATCTTCCTGTTGTTCTGACTTGTGATGCCTCCCCTTTTGAGGGGGTATTGAGCCACATGCTTCCCAGTGGGAGGGAAGCTCCTATTGCATTTTACTCTCGCACCTTAAAGCAGAGAGGAACTACAGCCAACTGGATAAGGAAGCCTTGGCAATTGTAGCAGCTGTCAAGAAATTCCATGAGTATTTATATGGGAGAACATTTACTGTTGTCACAGATCACAAACCTCTTTAGGTATTGTGGCAGGGACAAACCAACGCCATGATCCTGTCACCAAGAATGCTGAGATGGACTGAATTTCTTTGCTGCTTATTCATACAAACTGATCCACATGACCTGGTAAAGACATTGGGCATGCAGATGCTTTGAGTCACTGCCCACTTCCTTCACACACATTGAGGACCTGTTCCTGAGACTCCTCATACCTTTTCCTAGAAACTGGGTTGCCAAGCTTCCAGCACATGCTGC
>CM019148.1:289036035-289231356 GCA_009733165.1 Naja naja
TTTAAGTTTGCATGAAGAGACAGACGCGAGTGCTTCAAGCTCTTGTTTATTAGTGACTACAGCTCAGAACGGACCCACTTTTGGCGGCTGTGGCTACTTATAGCCAGCAGCCGCAGTTGCCAGCCAATCAGAGTGCAGGGTTTTCCATTTTTTAAACCAATCATTTCTACATTTTACAAGAACAGTTCAAACTAAACCAATGACTTTAAACCTGCATATAACACCCCTCCCCACTAGGTTCAGTCCATACTCAAACCCCAGCCTATCTAATGTATTCTTTTAAATAGGTGGGGCTCTTACGCAATGCTTGAGACCTACGTGGTTCAGATGTTTTAAGGTTCTCACCTGAGGGAGGAAATGTGTCTGCTGACATTTCCTTACTAGGACTTACAGTAATGGTAGAACCTGTTTGGTTACTACAACCTGGTCTCTCCTCCCAATCCATCTCCAACCCAATGTCAGCACCTAAATCAGGTAGTGATGTGCAATCTTCCATTTGTGAAAATGGTTGTTGGTATTGTGACAGGTTTTGGGATGGTTCCTGTCGTGTTAGCTCGTTACACATGGGGTTGATTCTTGCTTGCTGATTACACTCATGATCCTCCCCTTCCCCTAGAAGAGCAGGTAGGTGGGGAACCAGAGAGGAGCAAAAGCGATGCTCCTGAGGCAATCTGGATCTTAACTGATCAATGTGCCTGCTCCAGAGGACACCATCCTCCGTTTGTACCCTGTAAGACCTGGGGCCTGTGATTTGGGTTATCTCAGCAGGAATCCATAATGGTTCACCCATAAGGTTCTTAGCATAAACAGAATCACCCACAGTGAATGCGAATTTTGCTAGTGGAATCTAGTGGGTGCTGGGTGCATAAGGGATGAAGCGATCAAGGGGAGACCTGAGTTTCTACCCATCAACAATTCAGCTGGGGACAAATTAGTTGAGGGGTTGGGAGTGATATGCTGAACACTGAGAAGTTTTTCAACTCTCTCAGTGATATCCCCTGGACCCAATTGCTGAAGTTTTTCCTTGTAAATCGTACCATACGTTCAGCCCAGCCGTTAGCTGAAGGATGCCCAGGGGCTGTCAGGGCATGTCTGATACCCTGTTGTGCTAGATATGATTCAAAAGGTTGGATGTAAATTGAGGGCCATTGTCAGAAACAAGCACATCAGGTAACCCGTGAGTTAAAGCTTTTTAAGCTGTTTGATGACAGCTTCAGTTGTGGTGGATGCCATAGGGATAACCTCTAGCCATTTGGAATATGCATCAACTATAATAAGGAAAGTGTGCCCTGGTAGGGCCAGCAAAATCAATGTGAATCCTGGACCATGGGCCCCTAGGACATTCCCATTCCTGTGTGGGGAGAGGTGGGGCAGGCCTGACTACCTGACAGTTGGGACAAGATGCAACCCAGTTTTCAACCATTTTGTCAATACCTGGCCACCATACATAACTCCTGGCCAATCCCTTCATTCTGACAATTCCCGGATGACCCTCATGTAACATTTCCAAAACCTCCTTTTGTAGTTTTGCAGGAATAACCATCCTGTTAGCCCACAAAATACATCCTCTTAATACAGATAATTCAGTTTGCCTGGATTTGAAAGGTTGGGCGAGTTGAGGTAGATCTTGAAGTGGCCAACCTTCTTAATCCAGCCTATAACAGGAGCCAATAAAGTGTCTTTGGCAGTCTCTCTGGCAATTTGAGCAGCATGTACTGGAAGCTTGGGCGAGTTGGTAGATCTTGAAGTGGCCAACCCTTCTTAATCCAGCCTATAACAGGAGCCAATAAAGTGTCTTTGGCAGTCTCTCTGACAATTTTGAGCAGCATGTACTGGAAGCTTGGCAACAGTTTCTAGGAAAAAGGTATGAGTCTCAGGAACAGGGTCTCAATGTGAAGGAAGTGGGCAGTGACTCAAAGCATCTGCATGCCCAATGTCTTTACCAGGTCTGTGGATCAGTTTGTATGAATAAGCAGCAAGAAATTCAGTCCATCTCAGCATTCTTGGTGACAGGATCGTGAGCGTTGGTTTGTCCCCTGCCACAATACCTAAAAGAGGTTTGTGGTCTGTGACAACAGTAAATGTTCTCCATATAAATACTCATGGAATTTCTTGACAGCTGCTACAATTGCCAAGGCTTCCTTATCCAGTTGGCTGTAGTTCCTCTCTGCTTTAGTCAAGGTGCAAGAGTAAAATGCAATAGGAGCTTCCCTCCCGCTGGGAAGCATATGGCTCAATACCCCCACTCCAAAGGGGAGGCATCACAAGTCAGAACAACAGGAAGATTCTCAGAGAACTGTATCAGCACAGCATCAGACGTGATTTGTCTCTTGATATTGTTAAATGCAGCTTGTTCCTTCCTCCCCTGGAAGACCCAAACAGATTTCTTGTCCAGCAACCTATGTAGGGGTTCTGCAATGGTTGCCTTCTGAGGTAGAAACATATGATAAAAGTTAATGAGTCCCAAAATGCTTGCAGATCTGTTTTGCATTTTGGCCTGGGGGCTTCTTTGATTGCCTGAACCTTTGCTTCTGTGAGGTGGATGCCATGTTTATCAATCATGTAACCCAAGAATTCCACTTTATCTGTTCTAAGTGTGCATTTTTCTTCTTTGACTTTTAACCCGCTTTTTGAATCTGGTTAAGTCTTCCCTGAGTCTCATGTAACTGAGTGTCATTTTCAGCAGAAATTAAAACGTCATCAAAATAGGGCACCACCCTGGCAATCCTTGTAACATTCTTTCCATAAGGCTTTGGAAGATGCCTGGTGCCACACTTACTCCAAACTGCAACCTTTTGCATTTGAAAGCACCTCTATGGGTTATAATGGTTTGGGCTTCAGCAGTGGCATCATCAACTGTTAATTGTTGATATGCCTGTGCCAGGTCCAACTTGGCAAAAACTGTGCCCCCTCCAAGGGAATGTAATAAATGATGCACTACTGGAACTGGATATGCGCTCTGTTGTAGCGCATGGTTCAATGTCCCCTTGTAGTCTCCACAGATTCTCACTGACCCATCAGCCTTGACTGGTGTGACTATGGGTGTCTCCCACCTGGAGTGATCAGTGGGCTCTAAAACCCCTTGGGCTATTAGTTTATCTAATTGTGCATCATTTTTTTCCTTTAAGGCAAATGGGACCCTTCTGGGTTTTAAACTGATTGGTTATACTTTGGGATCTAGGTTAAAGGAGATAGGGGTCCCCAAGTACTTGCCTAATCCGTTGCTGAAGACCTCTAGAAACTCAGACTTCAAGGCTTCTTCCCATTCAGTGTTGCTCACGTGATTGATGCCAGTCACCTCGATGCCCAGCGGGTTGAACCACTCAAGGCCCAGCAGACTTGGCCGGTCCTTGTCCACGATGGTCAGTGGTAGGCGTTTGGTGTGGCCCTTGAACTTCACGTTGAATTCTCTTGTTCCAACTACTGGAATCTTGTTCCCTTGGTAGTCTTTAAGCGTCAATGCTTGCTTCTTGAAGTGCTTCTTCTGGATGGTGGGAAGAAGACTGTGAATAGTGTTCCATGACACCATAGAAAGGTATGAGCCTGAGTCCACTTCCATTTGGCAAGGCCTTCCTTCAATAAATACCTTGACATGCACTTTTCTACTTCTTAAGGGTGATGAATGACCAATGGTGACTGTTTGATCAGTTTCATTCTTCCCATTTGCTTCTGTGCTGCACCCCATTTTCTCACAGAAATTGTTAGGCTTGAATTCTTTGTCTTTGCTTGTAGCAAACTTTCTTCTGATGGGTGGAGTTCTGGATGATTTGCAGACTCTTGCTAGGTGTCCTCTTTTATCACAACAGAGGCAAATGGTGTCTAAAAACTTGCATTCAGTGCGTGGGTGGCTTCCCCCACAACCTCTGCAGTAGAAATCTTGCCTCTTTCTTCCTAGGTCTTTCTTTTTCCTCTCCATTCTGAGTCTGTAAATTCCTTCCTCCACCTCATACAGTCTGACTCAGAATCTATTTGCTCACAATGAGTTGTTTGGACTTTTCCACATCAGGATGGCTTGTGGCCTTGTTAATTTTCTTCATGGCTGCTGCTGAGGACTTAGTAGCTTCTGCTGAAGAGGCCTCTTCTATTGCTTCCTTCAGCGTGATCTTAGGTCTTAGTAATAACTTGCTCTGAAGCACCTTGTCTTGTTAAATTCACATGCACCCCCAATGTCTCTTAAACTTGCCACGAAGTCGTTTACGTTTTCGCTTTCCCCTTGATCCCGATGGTAAAACTCATGTCTCTTAATGAGGCACAATACTTGTGGGGCGTAATGGGCTCTTAACAACTTTTCTAAGTCAGGCCACTCCATTACCTTCACGTCTGCAGCTCCCGCCAATGCCTTCGCCATCTTGAAAACTGCCAGACCACAGTGCATGAGAAAGACCGCCCTCTTCCGCTTCTCGGAAATGTCGGCGAGATCGTTTCCTTCCAGATACATTTGGAAACTGTCTGCATACGACTCCCAGTCTTCTGCCGTCGGATCGAACAGGGCTGGGGGGGTGTTCAGTGCAGCCATCTCGCTCTTCTTCTGTTCCACGTTGCCTTCTTCTTCAGGGGAATCCCACCTTCGTCGCCAGTGTTAAGTTTGCATGAAGAGACAGACGTGGAGTGCTTCAAGCTCTTTGTTTATTAGTGACTACAGCTCAGAACGGACCCACTTTGGCTGGGCTGTGGCTGCTACTTATAGCCAGCAGCTGCAGTTGCCAGCTAATCAGAGTGCAGGGTTTTCCCGCACTTTTTAAACCAATCATTTCTTACATTTTACAAGAACAGTTCAAACTAAACCAATGACTTTAAACCTGCATACATAACACCTTGTATGTGGGTTGGCTACATCAGCACTTTCAGATCTACCCAAATCTATAATATAAAAGCAAAATACCACTCACGCATCATCACAAAATCTCCAGAACCAGCCACTCTCTCACACACTGACAGGACGCTAGCCAAATGAATACCAATGGATGCTGGTAGCAGAGGCAGATTTTTCCCCTTATTTTCTTTCCCAAAAACTAAGCCCGACCACATAGTTTCATAGCTAAGCAATGGTATTGAGCTAGTAAGTTATATGTTCTATTTTAATAACTTGATGTTTTAATTTAACATCATTCAAGAAAGAGTGGAATTTAATAGTCTAAATGGCCCCTTCTGTAAGTCTGTGTATTTGCTAGCACTGCCTAGTTGACTTGTTATCAGAAGGAACAGAAAAGAAGGCACTGAGTCCTTTTAATCCCCTGTTCACCTTCAAAGTGTCCTTAGAGCATGTTTGCATACTTCAGGTTTTTTTTATTAGATCACCTTAAGTGCTCCTGTCCATTTTGGGTAGAGTGCTTCAGTTGATTGCAAGCTAAACTCATCAATTCATTGATTACTTTGCAGAGGAAGGACCACCCCTTCAAATGAGCCAGTGCATGTTTTTGTTCTGCACTGCCAACTGCACAAACACAACCAGCTTCTGATAACAAATTGAAGATATTTATTGCAGTAATAAATCTGTCACCAAAGTATCACAAAGCATGCAGTAATCTCAAAGTTTTCTGCATAGAAAACAAGAGCTTACTTTAATGAAATAGTCCAGAAAAAAAAATTATATCCAGGAAGATACTGTCCAAAGTTCTGTGTAATCCAAAACAGCATACAATGCTACAGGCAACAAATTCAAATATTAAACCAGTTACAAAAGCCATCTCTTTTACATAGCCTTGACTATCTGAATGAGACACAGTGTTTTCTTTTAAAAGGCTGTCTTGACTTCCTTTACTCTTTTCAATATGTCATGTATTGCTGAGTTCAAGCCAAGGCTTGACTAACTTAGATTCTGGGTCAGCTGACCCAGCAGACTCAGTACCTGTATCGCCTCAGCTTTTCAACTTATTCCAATGGTGCCTATTGATTCTTGGACCGATAAAGCTCTTCAGCTCCTGAATCAGAAGATGCAGGCTAATATCTAACAACCATGTGCTTTAATAATTCTTTAGTTCATTTAAAATACTGCTGAACTTGCATAGTGATGAAGATCTCCACCTAACTTTCAGAAGATTGTTGGTCAAAACTCAGCAGAAACTTTGTTAACCTTAATATTTCTTTTGAAAAGTAGGAATTAGGCAACAATTACCTAAAGCATGATTGTGAGAAGTCTGTGAAGAGAGAATATAATCAGATCAAGGGATATGTATATTATACGGAGTCCTTGGTGGTCTCTGAGTGTCGTTGTTCACTTGCTGATGTTTCATTACCTGATTAGGAAACTTCATCAGTGCTGCTGAGTGGATTTGTTCCTCTTTATATGCAGTACCTTGCCCTGCCAGTGTTGGTGGAGTATGGTTTCTCCTTGGTAGTTCTTTGATTGGAATATTGTTTTTTGTTTCATGGTTTGTCTGGTATTATGTTAAGCTTCCAGGAATTCTGTAGCATTTTTTTAAAAAAAAAATTCTTGGTCTAAGATGCCCACAATTTCCCAACATTGCATTTTGGTCTACAAGCCCTGAGAGTGGTGATCTCATGGGCATTCCTCTGATTTGTTAGCATATTTGTCCATTTTCTGGAAGCTTTGATGTTTTGACATCAAAATGGATGAAAACTTGGATGAAAACTTGGACATCTCACAGCAGGAAATTCATATTCTGTCAGGTCCCCACTACAGAACCTCCAGAAAATCGAAGTCCTAAAAATAGAAGAAGATGAAATTATATTTTAATTTGATGTTGCAGCACTGTTTATATCCAAAGTCCCAGAACTGGTTAAAGAATCCATGGCACATCTAACCTAAACACATCCAGCCTATCCAAATATATTAAGATCAAAATACCCAGAATCATGGATCTTATCAACCTATGCTTCACTATTTACTTTCAGTCTGATGGACAGAAATTATGGAGTTCTAACATGGGATTGGGAGTGGTGACATGGTGCTGCAGTGATTGTCCTAATTTCTCTGTGGCCAGTTCTATTCAACATTAAAGAAGGGATCAAGTCCAAAGCCCATGACTTGTGGGATGTCTTGGGGTTTTTTACACTCTCACCCCTTCTATTTAGCATTTATATCAATATTTCCCACACAAACCCAATCACAACAGGGACATTTAAATAAGGACTTTGGAGTGAACAGTAAAAAGGACTTTCTGATAGATAGAATTAGGTAATGAAAGAAAATGGTTTAGGAAGCATGAAGTCACTGAGCAAGGCTATTAATTAGTTTGGGGTCAGGTATCTTCATTATGCTAATCATACCCGTATATCAACTAAGTCAACTAAGTAGTCAACTAAGTAGTCAACTAAGTCAACTAAGTAATGATGTCAAATCTTACCTCAAGACTGGAAGTTCTAGAGTTCTGGTCAGAGAAGAACAAACTTAAGCTCAATTGTAGAAAGACCAATAGCTGTGGTTACATGGACCTTTTGGATCTGAGAAATTTCCATCAGAATTGATACACAGATTGTGGATTTTTGTGGACCCTCAAATCCTGCTTGAAAAACAGCTGTGTCCAAGAAGGTATTTACACAGCTTTATTTTATGTGCCAATTTCATCTCTTTCTGGATCAGGAGGCGGCTTACGGATACCTGAATTGTCTTGAGTGTGGACTACTGAAATGCACTTTACAAGGGGCTGCCTCTGTTAATCACTTGGAAGCTTCATCTGGTCCAGAATGCAAATGCATATGCAGTTATGGGCATGCCAAAGAATATCTATGTAATATCTCTGCTTAACAAACTGCACTGTTACTGATTGGCTTCCAGATGAAATTAAAAACATAAAAACTTATAAAACCCTGCCTAGCACAGAGTCTAGTTATATCTCTTCCATTTCTTCTACCTATCATGTAAAATCTGACAAGTTGGCATTCTCTGGGTGCCATCTGGTAAAAAGCACCTCCCCTCTGGAGCAGCATCCTCCCATAGATTCAGATGCTCCCACTTCTGCCTTCATTTAAACAAGCTTTGGGTTTATGGTTTAGGTTAAAGCAAGTGCGAGCCTCTCTTTGCAACTAGTTCCTATCTCAGTTCCATTGGCATGACCATCTTCCTTTTCTGTTGTCTGATGATGTTGTAATTCTGTTGAATTCCGATTTGTCAAGAAATGAAATAACTTTAAAATGAGAATTATAAATTACAAATCAATATATAAATACAAAATATGGAGCTTAAGATGAATCTGATTAAATAGGCCATGAAGATTTGTCCCCTTGATATTTACATACAAAGACACATCTATATATCAAGATGAAATGCACTTTTTTACAAAAATGATTTCCAATATGGTACTGTATCCATAACCAATTATTCTTATTCAACTAGAAAAAAGGTTCTCTGTATCTTGCTAGATAATTTATTCTATATTCTTATTTTCCCTTTCCCTTCAGAATTATACAGTACTAGGAAATTTTCTAGAGAAAGGAGAATACCATATTTATTTTGTGATTTCTTTTTTGAAATTATGGAGAAACCCAACAAAATAATAGATCCAAGCCAATGATTGAATAGCTTTGTTTAAATGAAGTCACCCACATTGAGAGATTAAGGGAAGGAAATGACAGGCAGACTACAACTAAGATTACCTATTAGGGCAATCCCTAAACATACAGCCCAGGAACATGATTTTCTGTCTGTCACTTATACTGAATAGCAAGAATATATAACTACCTTCTTCTATTAATATCAGCATCTGCTGCTCTAGGGCTTTCACCCACTTTGTGGGTGTGTTTATTCACAATACTGACTCAGCCTGTGAGATGGTGGATTACAAAAATAGATCAAACCATTTTAGAAGGCTTGCATGTGCTAGTTTAATGATGGAAGATTAAATACATGTGATCTGCAATTAATTACTCCTAATATGTGAATTAGATTCATAGTTACTAATCTGGATAGAAATTGCTTTGCAGAAATGGCAATATGCAATGTCTGAATAAGGAATTATTCACTAATAATTCTAATAATTATTCACTAATCATTCTATATTGAAATGCTATATTGTCAGGACATAAGAAAGTTTATAAACAAGAAGCCTGAAGAATAGCAGCCATCAATTTGGCTTTTTGATCTTCCACTAATTCTGATCTCCTTCCTGTGGTTCCAGATGTGAAAATGTCAATGATGTATCTCACCATTGTGGAGTAGAATTTGGGAAATGGAACTGGCAAGGCATTATTATGGAGCCTCACAGTGATGCTGACATGAAGATGCAAATTGTGTCTAAACCTGAGATAAATGTGAGGCAAATGAGCAAAGCTCATCAGGTAGATATGCTTTTGGATAACTTTTTTGATAAATGAACTACATACTGCATAAATGTGCACATTCACACTTGTCATTTGGTCCCACTTAAATCTATTTCTCATAGTGGGCAGCAAATCTAAAGATATTTTCATACATGCATCCAAATGAGCAAAATATTTCTCTCCCTCTCTCCTGCTCTCCCCTCCTCCCCCTCCCGCCCTCTGGTTCATAATGCATGATTTCTATTCCCAAGCATAGATCATTTCTGTTGAAGCCAGAAACATCTACTGGGCTTTTTTTATCCTGCCTTTATTGTTTTTATAAATAACTTAAGGTGGTAAATATATCCAATAGTCCTTCCTCCTATTTTCCTACAACAAAGACCTCATTATCAGACTGCTTTCTCGTGAAACTTTCCTATGCCCTTATTCATGCAAGAACTTTTATGAGAAGTCTAGGAAACATTGTCTCTGGATTATACTTCTCCATTTCCCAATAGCTCATTTAAACTTCTAATTTTTCATCCTTCTATTCCATTCACAATATAATTATATAAGAAACAACTGATTATCTATCTATCTATCTATCTATCTATCTATCTATCTATCTATCTATCATCTATCTACCATCTATCATCTATAATTTATTTATTTGATTTATATCTTGCTCAAGACACCATATATAACACACTGTCCATAAATTTTTCTCCCCAGGAACAACCATCACATGAAATCAGGATATTATGTAGCTATGCTGCTCTGGGATTGAACCTGGTTCTCCACAGGCTTACTTCAACACCTTAGCAACTATACCCTGGCTCTCTTAGAACTAACCAACTTTTTTTTCTTTCTGGAGTTTATTGCAAAGCTTTGCATTCTGTAGGGCATGGATATAGTATAACACAGTTGACTCTGATTGAACGTTAAGATAACCTTCTGAACAAGATGAGTGTACTATTGGATTGATTACATAGAAGTGTTATGAGCTCATCTCCACTATAAATCTTCAAGCAGTTGATAAATAGCCATATGTTGAGAATGCTCAAATTTGTAGTCTGGAGGTTGAACTAGATTGCCCATATGGCTTTCTTCATTCCCCCCCTCCCAAATGCCTAGCAAGAAAATAACCTAGCTGCATTTCACCTGTACGGAAATTTTAGGAGCAGGTGAGGATAAGTTGAGAGACACTTCCCTGATAGCTGGGTATTTCCCAAAGTTTTATTTTCTATTTTCACAAATGCTCCAATTTTATTAGCCATTGGGCTGAAACAAATATATATTTTACTGCTTATCATAAATTGGATATGTTTAGCAACTCTGGCATATAGTCAATTGCATATAAATTGAGAAGCACTCTGTTTGCATGAGTATGCAAACTCACTGCATCAGCAGGAATCAGTTTTTTAATATACCATTGGAAAGATGGTTTATGATCATCAGTCTAAAGGAAAGAAGAGAGACATATAAGTCCTGAATGTTTTTTTACTAAATTTAAAATGTCAGTAAAATGTTTATTAATCCTCATGGGATGAATTCAGCCTCTTGGGGTCAGCTGTAGTAGAATCAATGATATATTTTTTAAAAAGCATGATGTTACAACATGTTACATAGTTACACATGGCTAGAATAGTGTTCTCTCTTGCTTTGAATTAGTGCACAAGACATGGTAAGACATGGTTTATTTGAAGAGTCTTCTTCAACCTTGAATGGGAAAGAAGGATGCAGAGTGAAAGCTGTTGTTGTTAGTTGCAAAGTGATGTCCAACCCATCGCAACCCCTGTTGGCAGGGTAATATCTCTGCTTTTTGGTATGCTGTCTAGATTTGCCATAGTTTTCCTCCCCAGGAGCAAGTATCTTTTAATTTCTTGGCTGTATCCCCCATCTGCAGTGATCTTGGAGCCCAGAAAAATGTGAAAACTGTAAAGACTCTAATGCAGCAAATGGAATTTCAGGTAAATTGTACTAGAATTTTTTTAAAAATGTAATTTGTAGCACTGATAGACACACATATATCTCCTATCTACATCTCCATGAATCAATTGTATAATTTCTTAGGATCTCATATAATAGCCATGTAATCCCAGGAAAAGATATAACTTCTTTAAGAAAAAGCTTACATTTAATATCTATTATTATTATTATTATTATTATTATTATTATTATTATTATGTTGTTGTTGTTGTTGTTGTTGTTGTTTTCCTTTTTTTAATCCTATGTAAGATGCTCAGAGTTGCAATTTGCAACTTGGGTGGCTATTTTAATTGTTTCAATAAACAGATAAATAAATGTGTCCCCTATGATCTAACTTGCCCCTTTTCTTTCAAATCAAAATGCATAATTCTACTATTTGCTGTTGTATTAAATATAAGTACAATATAGGATTAGGATTGTCATGTGATTGGGAAAATTGAATTTCTTATCTTTGTTTGCATCATTTCAAGCTTACAGATGACCTGAAAAAAAAAACAAATCCAGTGCAAACTCTGGGACTTCAGGGACTTTGGCCTGAAACTTCATAATGTTGTTGTAGAACAAGCCATTAAAACAGGTTGTCTTTGTCACCTTTTCACAGCTAACAGAGAATGATTGGCCCAAGGTCATCCAGCTGACTTCATGCCAAAGGTGGGGCTAGAAATCATGGTCTCCTGGTTTTGAGCTTGGTACCTTAACCAAACTGGTTCTGTTGCTTTGAGTAACTCTTGACTCTTGGTGACCATCTAGATGAATACCTACAGTTTTCTTGCAAGATTTTGGAAATGGCTTGCCATTGTCTGCTTCTTAGGGCTGAGAGAATATGACTGGCCTAAGGTATCCAAATGGCTTTGTGCATAAGGAAGGATTAGCACTCACAATTTCCTGGTTTCTAGCCTGGTGCCTTAGCCACTACACCAAACTGGCTGTCACTTCAAGTAGGTACTTGAAGAATAAGGCAATGGATTAAGGCATGGGTGTCAAACATGATGTATTGTGATGTTTTTTTGGCTTTGCACAGCATGATGCAGAACATGATGTATCCAGCCCACGGGCTGCCAGTTTGACAGGCCTGGGTGGTATAGGATGCTTAGTTATGGGTGCAAAAGGTAGCTGTCATTGAACAGACTAATCAAGCAATCATAGAATAACAGAGTTGGAAGGGATCTTGGAGGTCATCTAGTCCAAACCCCTGCTTGAGCAGGAGAGCATATTAGCCTCTTCCTAGGATCGAAAATAGAACCAGGAAGAAAAGGCAAAACTTTATGAGGAAAGCATTTCTTGACCTAGAGCAGGGTCTGCAGTATTGTGTGGGACACTACACATCCTCTTTACAACCTGTTTTCCTTGAGATATCGAAAGCAAAACATCTAGATTCAGTCACAGTTTTATAGTATCAACCTTGTGAACTCTCAAGTTTCCTCTTTCTGTTATGTACTCAAAATGGACAGTGCTTAATATATCACTGTGTATTTGTGTGTTGTGTTATGTGTTGTGTGTGTGTGTGTGTGTAGCATGTGTATATGTGTGATATACATGTGTATGGGTTGATATATACTTTCTTTTGAGAGGAGGCAATAGAATTTATGTTATCTTCTGGGGAAAATATAGAAAATCTTTGATGCTTCTACACATATTTTTCACTCACTTTACTAATTCCAGGTCTTAGGCAGAGAACCTGTGTTCAAGGGCCAGAAAAGAACCATTGTTCTCATTTGCAGCTTTCTCAGATAGGGAGAAAAGAAACTTTGAGCAGCTTCTCCTTCCAACTCTCTTCCTCTCACTAGACACAGGCTCTGAGAGTTAAAAATAGCCAGTCTACAGGCCCAGAAATCCATTACAAGCATATGGACTGGAACCAATTTTTACAGCATATATAAACATGGCAGTCTTTCAGATATCTAAATTATACCTTATTATGCCAAGACCTTGAAATTTAGAAAGCTAGATTTTGTTTTTTAACCTTCTGATTAAGTACCCATGTCCAAAAACAGGCACACCTGAGTCCTTCTATGTTAGGAATTTTAGAATGAATTTCAGGCTATAAGCTATCCAGTAGAAACTCTATGAATAGAAGAAAAGAAAGATTTAATATTTTAGCAGTTATATATCTGGGTTGTTACCAAGAGTCATTCCTAGTACAGTTGACTGAAACTTAAATCCCACTGAGTTAATCTTGCTCAGTGAATGGAGATATAGAAGAACTTCTGGAAGATGGTACTGTATACATTATGAACAAGTTAATATGAAAGGTAGAAGTCTTCTCAAGTTTTGTAAGCCATTTAATGCTGCACATGGAAGAAAAAAAACACTTTAATTGGGCCTAGGGACCAACTATATCCAAAAACAAATTGTAACCTAAAATAAATTGCCCAGAAAGGCTGAGAAATTAAAAGGCTACAAGGCTGATAAATACTAAACTGGAAAATGATTTAGCCAACATATTAGACATTAACTGTAGCTTCTCAACACTCTTTTAGGGTATCTCCAACAGCACATTGCTGTAATATAAATGAGAAGAGATTGATAGAGGTGTGGGAAGAAAGTGAAGCATGGTGGTTGTGCAGATGCCAAGATGAATCCAGGACTACATTGTGCAATTAAAATAATCCAACATATTTATTGCTAGTAAATTCTTGAGATTCAGGCATTTTTGTGAACTTGGGGCAAAGCCAGGACAAGGTATTTTTGTGTAATGGTTCCAATGCTGTAGAATGAACATTTCAATATTGTCTTAATGTTGTCCTTCCAGAAAGCATTACAAGCTACCTTGTTCTGAGGAGTCTTTGGTAGTTGGTGTAATACTGACTGATTTTCTTTTATGCAATCATGTCTAATGGTTATAGAGATGCTGGTTATAAATTAATTGTCTTTTGATGTTATAAGTTTGGTGTTATTTGTTCTTATCATGGATATTTTAATTTGGGGGTGATGGTATTTGTTTTGCCTTATTCTAAATGTTTATACTTATATGTATAGATGTTTAATGTTATTGTAAGTAACAGTGATTCTTTCTGGAGTTGGCAGCATATAATTTCAATAAATAGGTAAATAAATAAGGATAAAGCAGGAAGCAGTTTCTGAAGCAGAGTACATATGAATCTTGTAAATAGCTATTTTAATAGTTTAAAAAATGTGATTTCTTGACTAGTAGGGAGAATGTTTCTGAATGCCTTGCATTGCTGTTCTGCTAATGAGCAAAAGCCCACTGAACCTTTGTATTGATTGCCAGCCATTTTATTTGATTTGTCACATGAAATCAATTTGCTGCTTTGAATATTAGATTTAAGGTGATGTGAGCGCTTCACACAGCAGTAGTGATTAGGAATGATGTAGACTTTCTGTCTCCCTCAGCAAAGAGTTAAGCTGTATCGATTGAAGATGGTAAAGGTGCTCCTAATCAAGAATTAACTGAAGCAATAAGAGTAACCTGAACCCAGAAATGCCATTAAACTTCGAATCAGGGCTCCCAAAGAAGCTACTATCCCAGTTTGATCCTTTGTGCTCTTAGTACAGAAGAGCTTGTCTGATGACCAAGAATATTCTGCCTACTTAGGCAAAACTTCAGCATGCATATTCACATTTAATTTTTACAATTCAGGCAATAATACTGGATTGTGATACATATTTATTGCATGATTCACTCTTAAATGTTCCAGATGGGAAACAAATATTTCAACTGAATTTTGTAAAATTTTGCTACCACATAAATATGAATGGTATAAAATTAAATAAATTTTTCACCCCAATTTATTCAACACTGGTGTCCATCTCTTTATGCAACTAAAAATGTGCTATAAGGATGTAGTTAATTAGCAAATCATAAACTTTAAATAGCTTGGTGTCATTAGTTAATTCTATGAACTTCTCCCCAGACAAACACATGAAAACATTGCTAACATTTACCTGATTTTGTTATTTTGTAATTATTATAATCTGAAGCTTTGATTCATAAAGTTATTTCAGGTATGATCAAAGGGTTTGTGAACCTGAATATGCCTATCTGAATTAAAGTTGTTCCAAATTATCCATGAATGACCATTTGAGATGTTATTATCTGGAAATTTTCTGGCATTTTATGATTATATGGGATCAGTTCAGTAAACGTGCAGGGTTGTAGTTTTGAGAATTATTTATTCCTTGGCATTGCTTGAGAAGGAACACAAATAGTATTCTTCCTTGTTTGTAACACTGGGTAGTTGAGAGAAGAAAATGCTTTACTCAACCCCAAGAAATATTTATTGATTTGATTTGATTTAATGAGATTTCTATGCCACCCTATCTCTTGGAAGACTCAGAGTGGCTTACAATAATAAAAATATAATACAAATACAAATATTAAAAAACTATTAAATATGAAATCCCACTAAACGAATAAAACTAATAAAAACAATTACTAAAAACCCACCCCAACCATTGGTCCAGGCTGGCAAGTTGGAAAAGCCATGTTTTTAGGCCATGACAGAAGGACCGGAGGTCAGGGAGCTCTAAGGGTAGCTGATTCCATAGGGTGGGTGCTTCCACAGAGAAGGCCCTACCCCTGGGGGTCGCCAGCTGACATTGTCTGGCCGATGGCACCGCAAGGAGGCCCTGCCTGTGGGGACGCACAGGATGTTGGGAAGCCGTTACTGGCAGCAGGGTCTCCCACAAATACCCCGGTCCTAAGCCATGTAGGGCTTTATAGGTCAACACCAGCACCCTGAATCTCACCCGGAGGGCAACTGGTAACCAGTGCAGCTCACGCAGGAGGGGTGTAACATGGAGTATCAGAACACTCCCATCACAACCCACCCTGCTGCATTCTGGACCAGTTGAAGCCTCCGGGTGGTCCTCAGGGGCAGCCCCATGTAAAGAACATTGCAATAGTCCAGATGGGAAGTAACGAGCACATGAGTGACTGTGCGTAGGGCATCTCAATCCAGATAGGGGCACAACTGATGCACCAGGTGAACCTGGGCAAATGGCCCCCTGGCCACGACTCCCACCTGTTCCTCCAAACTGAGCCATGCATCCAGGAGGACACCCAAGTTGCGAGCCCTATCTATGGGGGGCAATACCTTCCCTCCATAGCCAAAGATGGAATGTCCTGGATAACTCGAGATGCTGGTACATACAGCCACTCGGTCTTAGCCAGGTTGAGCTGGAGCCTGTTCCTCCCCACCCAGACCTGTACTGCCTCCAGACACCTGGACATCACTTTGAGTGCATCACTGGGTTGGTTAGGGGTGGAGATAAAGCTGGGTATCATCAGCATACTGATGATATCTCACCCCAAAACCATGGATGATCTCACCCAGCGGCTTCATATAGATGTTGAACAGGAGGGGTGAGAGAACTGACCCCTGACACACCCCACAAAAGAGGGGCCTCGGGGCTGATCTCTGCCCCCCCACCAACACCACCTGCATATGACCCGAGAGGTAGGAGGAGAACCACTGTAAAATGGTCCTGTCCACCTCATTTGGAGTCACAGGCTCAAACTCCACCCAGATGGAATCCCTAAGACCCATCGTATTATTCCCATCAGACTCTGACCAGTCAGAGTCCAGACCAGCCCGGATCTGAGCGATCTTGTCCTGCAGATGCTGACTAAACTCCTCGGCACATCCCTGCAAAGGGTCCTCCCCCCCCTCTGATTAAGGAGGGAACGGGTGACCCTGAACAGGGCGACTGGGCGGTTATCTGCGGACACAATGAGAGCAGAGAAGTATGCACACTTTGCAGCTCTCATCGCAGCAAGATAAGACCTAATATAGGTTCTTAACTGCAATCGGTCAGACTTGGACCTGCTGGCTCTCCAACAGCTCCCTAGGCCTCTCTTCTGACGCTTCATTTCCCAGAGCTCCATGGAAACCAGGGAGCCAACTGGGATCTGCATCAGGTCAGAGGCCGCAAAGGAACAACCCGGTCAAGTGCCCCAGAGGCAGCCATCTGCCAGGTGTCCACCAGGGTCTCAACCGAGCTGTGGGCAAAGGAAGCCAGAATTAATCCAAGCACCATCTGGAACCCCTCCGGGACCATTAGGCACCTGGGGTGGAACCATCTCATCGGTTCTACCTCCCAGTGATGAGGGGCGGCATTTTGGAAGGTCAGCCGTAGGAGAGAATGATCAGTCCATGAATGGTTGGGGATCCTCCACCCAGATCATTACACCACTGTCCCGAGATAAAAACAAGGTCGAGCGTGTGTCCCCCTCCTGGGTAGGACCCTGTATTATTTGAGTCAGGTCCATGGCCGCCATGGAAGCTATGAACTCCTGATCCATCCCTGACAACCCCGAGAAGGCAGGTTGAAATCCCCCAACACTATGATCTTGGGGAACTCAACCGCCACCCCCGATAGGACGTCAAGGAGACCAGGCAGGGCCGTTGCCACGCAGCTGGGAAAAAAGTACATGAGCAACAGGCCCAACTGACCCTGAGGGTCCCACCTCAAGAGGAGAGACTCACACACGCCTATCTGTGGGACAGTGGTCTCCCTTGGACAAAGTACCTCTCTGATCACAACAGCCACTCCCCCCACACATACCCTGGACCCGAGGCCAGTGTAGTACATGGAAACCCAGTGGGCACAGTTCTACCAGAGGGACCCCTGCTTCAGGGCCCAATCAGGTTTCCGTAATACAAGCCAGGTCCGCGTCTTCCTCCTCGATCAGTTCCCGGACAAGGGGAGCTTTGTTCACCATGGACCTGGCATTCAGATTTTATGTGTGTCTTTCTTGAGATTTCTAGTGAAATACAGTACATACATTTCTATATCAAAATATCTCAATACTTTAAAAACTTGCAGTGGGAAAACTTCAGTTAGACTGTCTCTACTGGGGAAAATCAACAAATAGGATAACATTTTAATTGTACCATCACCTGCATGTTTAAACAAAACAAAACTAGCCTTAAGCAGAGACTTAGTTCACTCAATTTATCCCCAGTGTAAGCCATTCATTTTTTTTGGGGGGGGTCAGCTTTCCCTGACCTAAGTGTCTTTCAGACAAATAGGTACTTTAACTGAAACATTTCCACACTGCACAATTAATGATCGGGAATTCTGTTAGACACTAAGCTGAAGAAGATGATTCCAGGACTTAAAGATAATTCAAGAAGGACCATAACTTGGAATTGTACTTGGATTAAATTCCAGGTTCTATTTGTAACATTTTCAATTGAAATATTAGATAATTTGAAAGATCTATACCTTAGAATTTGTAGAATATCCATAAGAGAAGGTAATATTTGTGGACAAATTATCTGAACCGGTAAAATATTATTTTGCTCCAGTAGTATTAGAATTGCTCAACATTTTGCAAATAAAAGTACTCTCCATATATATGTTCTAGAGATTCTTTAAAAATTATGAAGGAAGGTACATGGCAAACATTTGATGTTTCTATGCTAAGGAAAAACTGAAATGTGAGAGCAGAAACACACTTCTTTGCAAAAAGTTTTAAAGGTTTCAAAGCAATTCAATGTAATAATACCTAAATGTTAATAACAAAGAAGTGTTAATTCTTATTATGAGATATTAATATATGATTAATATGGACACTTTGATTTTCTCATCCATTATTATTTTTAATTATTTTTGTATTAAGTCTCTTTTGTTTTATTCATGAAGAACTTAATTAATTTTCTTTTGAAAAAACAAAACAAAAACAAACCTCATGCATGTAAATCAAACTAAATAGGTATAGTTACAAAGGCTATCTTTTGGGAATATCAGGTGATAATTCTTACTTGTGTAACAATCCAAGAAATGGACAGGAATTCAAACTCATTTAAATGTTAGATGGATGGACATAATCAGCTTTATTCTAATATAGAATGAAAGTATAAATCTGGATACATCATTATTTTCAAAGCCCATCTCCTGAAATGAATGAAATTCTTAATCATCCTTAAATCTAAGTCATGAAAAATCACACTACTCTTAGAGAATATATCCATATCCTCATATTCATTCCTGTCATTCACTGGGTGTTACATTAATAATGTTACATGCACTAACCTCAAGTGACAAAATGTTTCTGAGGTATAAGGCCTTCCAGGTTTGGTTTTCTTAGAAAGGAGGGCTCACTGGTATTTATATTAGTTATTTTTAAAAGACACTTGAGTGAAAGAAGAGGCAGACACATTTCTAGCTAACTTCTAAATAATAAATCTTATGTTCAACTGTAATTCCTAAAAGAATACATCTCCTAGATACCAAAGCTAGATTTTTGTTCATTTCTCTGCCAAAATGCAATGTCTTATAGAGAGAATGGAATGTTAGCCTCATTCATATCTGGAATACAGGTAGAATGAAAAATAGTATGTTTTCCCTTCCAAAATAATAATAATATTAGTTTTCCAGATATTATAGGCCATTTGTTTGTCATGTCTCTAATAAATGATAGCTAAGCATATATTTTTGCTGAATGAAAAAGAACAGAGCTTTGAATAGACTTTCTGACTTCCTTCAGTGCAAACTTTGCTTTTATATTTATTAATAAAGTTTTTATATTGTACAGCCCACTTTTTTACATTTTTATTTTTTATTTTTATTGATTCTTGTTCCTGTTCAGTATAATCTTTACTGAGATGGGCAGCTATATCAATTTGATTAATATATAAATAGATAGACTGCCAATTCTAAAATCACTTTAGTGAATATTCATATTTGATCTCCATTCTCTCACTCTGTCCCCTTTAATATCCAAATGGTAAGTTGACTTTCCAATTTCCCTCACTATTTTTCTTTACTGTAATTATTTACTTTAGTTACCACCCTTTATGTTACCATTTCCCCTCTTTTGCATATGTTTGGAACTGTGTGAACTGAAGCAAAATCCTGGCCTTATCCATTGAGAATTGTAACTTCTTTCTACATTCCCACCTAACTGCAAGCTTCAGATACTGTGATATATTGTATAAACTCTGGAGACTTGCCCGAGATTATTTTCAGATCAATTCTTGACTCGAATGAGAGACCTGAGCAGAGGAGAGAGAATGAAATATACCCTTCCATACAAATATCATGGGAAAGAAAGAAATCTTCCACATGGACAAATTCTACTTGCCCTGATAAACCAAACTCTTGCTGTTAGGCTTCATTATGCAATGTAGCTATCTTTCAGTCAGAGCCTTCTGAGAAGAAAGGTACACCTTAAATTAGAATAATAACAGAATTCATATTCTATAGTTTGTATAGGAAGCAGATAGAAGGCTATCAGATGGTACAAATTGTTCCAACTTCATCATCCTGTTTCCTTTATACATTTCAGTAACACTTTCACATTCAATTTAAAAAACTTCACTAAGAGATAATAACCCTAAGGCTTTCTAATAGTGGCTGAGCTATGTTCCCAGCAATTCAGCCAGCCTACCAATTCTGATACACCATTCTTTGGAAAGAATGCAGAGAAAAGTAACAAAGATGATTAGGGGCCTGGGGATAAAATATGCAAAGAATGGTTGCAAGGATTGGGTACGGTTTGCCTACAGAAAAGAAGGACTAGGGGTGATATGACAGCAGTCTTCAAATAATTGAGGGGCTGCCACAAAGAACAGAAAATCAATCTATTTTCCAAAGCATCTGAAGGCAAGACAAGAAACACTGGATGAAATTAATCAAGGAGGGATTCAACCTAGAACTAAGAAAAAAATTCCTGATGGTGAGAGTAATCAGCTTGCCTTCAGAAGTAGTGGGTGCCCTATCACTGGAGGCTTTTAAGAACAGACTGGATAGCCACTTGTGACAAATGGTATAGTGTCTCCTGCGTCAACAGGTGGTTAGACTTGAAGACCTCCAAGGTCTCTACCAATTCTGTTATTCTGTGATCATTGATTACCTATTGATTTTGTCCTAAAGATTGATTGTATCCAAGACTGTTTTGATTTCAAATAGAATATTATGTGTTGAGCACCCTTCCTCTACCTGAAATAAGGGGGAAAGGAAACAGATAATGATCCCTGTGCTGTAGATACCTTACCTCCAATTGTGTTATCTCTCTGAATTAAATTTTCTTTGCAGCGTTGTTCATTTCATTTTGGCTGAAATTTAGATTTCCCTAGGTCTGCTTCACATTTTTTATGATTACTATAAGTCTGTTAAACATTTTTATTATAAGCCATCTGACAGAAAAGCAGAATTAGAAATGCCAATTCTATATTCATGGACTTTTCCATTCACACCAATGGAGACAAAGGAAAACTATAATTCACATGGAAATAAATAAGACAGCTCTTGAAAGTGTGTCAACTTATTATATGCATCCAATATCTTAATCCTAAGACTTCATAACATCTCAATACTTACACATAACTTTTTTAAAAAAGTAGATATAAAGTATTTTCATGATACATACCCATTATGAGAAACAATCGCAATATTATGGAAAATATAAAGATATAAAGAAATATACATGCAGCAAGTCAAGCAGTTTTACCAAACACCAAATCTGTTATTCTACTGTGCTCTGTACTGTGATAGGTCTAGTTTGTCATGAATAACAAATCTAATTGCCCATCATATCTTGCCCTGGATTGATATGCACCAGCAAGTGAATAGCTTTTGGATGGAACATTAAACCTATAAGAACTTGGAGGTTTTTCAAGGTGATCTGAATTCTGTAGAGATCCCCCCCCCACTTTAACCTTCCTATTAAAATATCTATTATTTTTAGATAGTTGGTCTTCTTTGCTTTAATAAAGATTCTAGAAATTCTTAATTTGATTTCTAAATTGTGCATATTTGCTCATTAACTAATTTAATCTTTAAAAAAAACACTCATTTTATACTACTATTGATTGAGAGAACTTCCCACACATTTTGCATCCATATGATTTGACTTGCTTTTACATTAATGTTGAAATTTTCTACTAATGTATGCTTTTACCTAGGCATAGTACAAGCTGCATTGATTTTAATAAAATTAGCTCCTGACCTTCCTCAATTTACTGTTCATGTAAGTAAGCACTGCAGGCTAGGGGAAGGAAGGATGAAGCTTCTTAAGAAATGAGAGTATTCTATATCATTAAATGTTGTTAACTTAGTGTTTAAATGTTATCCAAGAATAAAGCTTTCTAGAAATGTATGTTTTTATGTCCTTCCAGCATTTTGAGTACTGTCATTTCTTTGTAAGTTTATTTCTAATACAATAATGAGTTAACAAATGACAGTTTCATTGCCATGGTAACAGTTCTTCTTACATGCAAGCAAGCTGCTTGCTTTAAAAAATATATTTAAAAAACTTTTGCTTTACTTTCTTTTAAGAAAACTAAGGCTAGGAAACGGGAGTTCTGCATTTTAGTATATGGAATAGAAATTTAAAGTAGGGAGTTTACCTTGTTAATAGAATAGATTCCTATTTAATTTGAAGACCTGATGCTGTAGACAAACCTAGAGATTCATAAAATAATTAATAGTGTTATTTATTGTGTTATAAGTTTTTCTTCAGTCAGATATAATTTATTGAGTACATTAGAAACTGAAATACATATGGATTTTTTTTTTACTTAATTGTACCTGATTCACAGAGATAGCCTGGAAAAGTCCCACAGTTTTCTTGGTAAGGTTTTTCAGAAGTGGTTTCCCATTGCCACTTTCCTAGGCCAAGGTCACCCAACTGGCTTTGTGCCTAAGCAGGATCTCCCCATCTCCTGGTTTCTAGCTGGATGCCTTAGCCACAACACCAAACTGGCTCTCTATAAAGCATTACCGAGGATTTAATTATATTAAAATAGCTCCAGGGAAAAATAGTATGCTGTATGAATAGTTACCATGGTAATGAGTTAAAACCTCCAGTATTTAATATGTGTACATTTTTGGCACATTAAATTTCTACTATATCTTAAGCAATGAAAATAAATGAACAGCACATCCATTTTATTCTGCATTTAAAATATGGTTTAATCCAGCAGGCAAGTTATTATACTAGATGATCTTTGCATCAAAGGAAATAGAAAAGTGATTAAGGCTACTAACATTTGCTAAAAGTTAGCCACTTTGTGGATGGAAGGATGGATGGATGGATGGATGGATGGAAGGAAGGAAGGAAGGAAGGAAGGAAGGAAGGAAGGAAGGAAGGAAGGAAGGAAGGAAGGAAGGAAGGAAGGAAGGAAGGAAGTCTTTTGGCACTTTAAAACTTATTTTGTTTTATTATAGCAATAGGATGTGAGAAAATGCATATGGAACTTTGAGAAAGGAGATGGGCAAGAGTGATTATACTTCATACAAATAGATTTTTCCCACAGGCCATTGGCAAAAGAGAATTGGTGCACAGTTATGAATGCAGAAGTGATAAATGGGACCCACACTGTATGACAGCTGAGTCACACCATGAACCATCTGATAGAGAGATGGTTTGAAGCTCATCCAGAGTTTCTTGGTAATCAAAAGCAACACAATGTAATCAAAGTGTTGCGTGATTCCCACTTCACAGTCTTCTGATGGTTTTGCATATTGCCCATCTGTTTTCTGGGGATGCCTAGGGATATGGGGAAAGGCATTATTGAACCATCCAATGCCAGCAGTTAGGTCATTTCATGGAATCATGTCACAAAACTTCAGATGGCTTTCATTAGAAAAATGAAAGAAGGTAAGATGCTATGGGAAAAAAACAAAGACTGGTTCATCACTAGCAGCATTACCTCTATCTATATGACACTATCACAGTGTATCTAATGTTCAACTGCCTGCCCAAGCATAAGTGTCAGCGGGCCATTTAGCAGTCAGGAATAATTCAGACTGTGTTGCTACATAAACACATTCTTAAGTGCTTCATTCATCATTCTTAATATTGTTTCAGCTGTGAATAGTAGTTGAAAAGCTTATTTTCTACCAAAGCTTATTTTCTGATGACCATCTGTACACCAGTACTGAAGGTGTGAGGCAGTTGATTTAGAATAATCCAGAGGGGCCTGGCTCCACTGTGGAATGAAAGCCATATTTATTGACTGACGTATGAAACCCTTGCTTGAAGAATAACATGTGTGAAGTAACACTGAAGTTGAGGAAAGATTAGCCATTGAGAAAGAGGTTCAAGGTGTTTAGGAAAGGTGACAAGAGAAAGAAGGAAACTCCTTGGAGTTTCACCAGAAAAATCACCTAAGTTATATAATAAACAGTTCTAATTATATTGCATTAGGATTTGCATTTACCCAGGTTACTTAAACCTCTGCCTAGGTTCTTTGCAATACTTCTGCATGTTATAAGACATGTGCTGTGTCCTGAAGTTCCCCCTCTGGTCCGTTCCAGCAGGGGGCGCCAGCCGCAACCTGATTGGTTGAATAGTTTGACAGCTGACTATATAAGGAGCTGTCAAACAGGCCAACAGCTGTTGCCTCACGGCTCAGTGGCTTATTCGCTGTTAGCGCGCGAATTTGAATAAAGCCTGAGCAACCTTCTAGCCGCCTCGCCTCATTCTGTCATGCATTCGTTCCCAGTATGAAGCACTGGCGATGAGGATGGGATTTCCACCCTCGAGGCATTAGGCAAGCTTGAAGTCCCTGAGGGACAACTAAAAGAGCTGATAACTGTGGCAGTGAGAGCCAAACAAGCCAGAAGGGCATTTGAAAGAGTGAAGTCACGCTGAGAGAGCTCAATAAATCCATCCAGCCACCTGCCTAAGGAACAAAGGCTCTGTGAAGCGGCTAAGAATGGCAGCGTTAAACACATTCGTGCCATTTGATGTTTCGTCAGAAACTTGGGAATCATATATCGAGTGTTTTGATTGTTTCCTGGAGGCAAACGATCTGGTGGATTTGACAGGCAGCCGGTGAAGGGCGCTGTTTTTAAATTTCTGTGGCAAACAAATGTTTGACACAGCTCGAGCTTTGTTAGCACCTCAACCCTTAAATGTTGTTACTTGGGAGGCATTAATGACCAAGCTTAAGAACCATTATGCTCCCACTCCCTCACGAATTGCCCGAAGGCATGCATTTCGCCAGAGAGAGCAAGCTGAAGGGGAAGTGTTAGTCAGTTTATGGCAGGTCTCCGGACAGCTGCTCTCCATTGCGAATTTAAAGAGCTGGATGAGGTTTTGCTGGATGGGTTAGTCTGTGGGCTAAGAGACCCCCAAATCCAGCGCAGACTATTAGCAAAACCTGACCTGACTCTACAATCAGCATTAGATGTAGCTTGCGCTGTGGAGCTATCCAATAGATCAACAATTGAGATCAAGGGAGCGAGCAGCTCAGTGGCAGAAAAGAAAACCTTAGCTGTCCATCAAGAAGAGGCTACTGAGGAAGATGCCAATTTACCAGGAGATGACGACATCCACCGATTGAGGACTGCATCAGGTAAATATTGGCAATCCACAAAAACAGCCCAGGCAGAATCCTGCATGGGGTGTGGGGGTAACCATCCGCGAGCAGTTTGCAGGTTTAAAAATGTAATCTGTCAGCACTGCGGAAAAAAGGGCCATTTAGCTAGGAAGTGCAGGGCTATCTTGCCTGATGACAGAGTCCAGGCAAAACAGGAACAAAGTAAGGGGCCCCCTAGAAGAGTTCCTAGATTGGGAGATGATTGTTTCACAATTCACAATTAATAATTCCCATATCATATAAAATTCAGTTTGTTCTTTTTCTTTAATTGCCAGTGTTAGTCTATTCATTTGTGCACATTCTAATATTTTCCTTTTTTTAGTAAAACATAATAGAAATAAAACATCTTTTTTGAGAGCAGCATGATTCCAGGTTATCACATCTCCATACAGACATAATCTCAGTTACATATTCATCTTTGTATTCAATTTCATATCTTATTTATTTATTATTTTATCAATTTTTCAATAATTCTTCTCTTCCCTTACTTTCCTCAGCCTTGTTTTATAATTATCTCATTCCTTTCTAATTCAATTACATATCTTTTTCTAAATTTCTATATCTTTCTAGTCATTATACTTGTACTTTTGTCTGTCTTACTTACAATTTCATAGATTCTTTTCCATCATCATCCCAAAAGGGAAGAGAAAGAAGCAAATTCCCTCCCCTTCCAGGCATTAAAAAGCAAACTTCTCCCTATAATTACCAAATAGAGTGTGTCACCTTTATATTTTAAAATTATTATCCTTTCAAATCTCATTAAACATTTAATTTATACATTATACAAATATAACATTCAATTTCTAATATCTATTTTATATCATATAACTTATCAACTGAATTCCGCTTGGTACTTTCCCTTAACAATACACATTTAATTCTAAAAAAAGAAAAAATATATAAAAATAATGAATAAAATGATTTATCCATTCAAATTTAAGGGCCTTGGTGGCTCAGGCTGTTAAATGCCTGCATTTAAGTTCCAGCTGCCTACAATTACCTTACGCTCAAATCCCACCAGGCTCAAGGTTGACTCAGCCTTCCATCCTCTCGGTAGGTAAATTGAGGACCCAAGTTTGTTGGGGGCAATAAGCTGACTTTGTAAAAATGCCACTTAGTAATAAGCAGGCATATACAATGGAATGAAGGCTATTGCTGAGCACACTGGGTTGCATCCCAAAAATTGTAAGCCGCCCTGAGTCTTCGGAGAAGGGCGGCATATAAATGTAATTAAAAAAATTCATCCTGACAACTCATATTGATTTCATTAAATCTTTCACATTTCTCTTCAATTGTATTTTATAAATCCTTAAAAACAATTAAATTATTTTCATTCCTTCCTCTTATTTCCTAGCAAGAATTCCATTACATCACAATACCAGTTTTATCTTTCACTTTAATCACCTATGTATCATATTTTCTAGCTCATTACTATTTCTAATATAATAACACTATCTCTTGTACCCTTGAAGAAACCTCTCTTTTAATTTATATTTTAACCATTATCTCTATGTCTTTTAAGTAGGCTAATACCTTTAATCCTTGTACGTTTCCCCTGTTTCTTTATTTCCTGTTTCTGTCCCTTATAACTTCTTTTCCTTTTTATCTTTCCCCTTTTTTTTCTCTCCACCCTTTTTCTCCCCCTGTCTCTATGATTCTCCCTTCCGTAATCCTCTCTTCTGCTTCTTCCTAATGTTATATTTACTTTTCAAACTATTCTTTTTTTTAGTTGTTTCCCCAAGGCTTGAATTTTTAACTCCTTTTTTCCATTTTACCGCACATTGCATTGTTTGGTCATTAAAGATGGCTTCTTCTTTGTCCAACCCTTCTTGTTCTTCAAGCATTTCTTGTTGTTTTTCATAGTTCAAAATCTCCATTTCTAAAAATTGAAGTGCGAAGCCAAGGATCCTCTTTCCTCTTGAGACTCTTCTTTCATTTTTTAAGTTCCATTTTTAATTCCTCAAGGAATACTGCCATTTTAAACACTTTTAAACAACCACCCGATTGATTTTAATTCAAACCACTAAAAATCCAACACCAAAATTCCAAAAATCACCAAGTAATCCAAAACTCTTTCTTCTTGCTTCTTTCTTCCACTTTTCCTTTCCGGGGGCTCTGTTATATTGTAGCAAAGTTTCAGTTACAGTATATCCTTTGGAAAACTTTTTAAAGTTTCACAGGTTTTTTTTATTTCCAGGTGATACTCTCTGTTATTTCCAAGTCCACCCTTTCTTTTTCTCTCCACTTTCCTCCTTTTGAGGGCTTTAGAATGTCCAAAAAATCTTTATTTTCCCTTTGACACTTTAATTTCAGTTTAGGATTACCTGTTAGTGTCAAAGTAAATCAACACAAATGTCTTAGTTGAATCTCTTTTTTTTTAACTTTCAAAGCCAATTGCAGCTATCAATATGAGAAAGAAAAAAAAATTTTTCCTTTTTCCCTCTTTTCTCCGCCACTTTAAAAATCTTCTCTTAGGAATAATGCTCTTAATAATTTTAGTTCTAGGGTACCTTGCATAGATGTTATCTCAGCTTAGCCCGGTCTGTCAAGCTCTCTCCCTTTGTCTTCCCTCCTGCTCAATCTTGTCCGGTCAGGTTCCTCTTTGAGGTGGCAATTTCTGACCACTGCTGCAACCGCCTTTGGGAAAGGGAGTAATACCAAGCCAAGGAGGAAAGATGCGGCTTCCCTCAACTCAGCTGGTGGTCTCACCCCTCTTCGCCACCTCTATGTGGTGGTTTCAGCCCCGTATCCAAAGGATCGGGACACTCAGGCAGTCAGCACAGATCAAAACCATGCACGATCATGGATTTCGGTCCATCACTGAAGAAGCCCAAACTGGCCCATTCTAATATTTTCCTGATCACATTCTCTTCATTCAGAATCTTTGCCCCATAGTACTTTAAAGCACTCTCTGGGCAGTTTACAATATCAGCATATTGACCGATCCCCGACAACCTAAGTCCTCATTTTACCAACCTTGGAAGAAAAAAAGGCTGAGTCAACATTGAGCCCCATCAAGATCGAACCCCTGCTGAATTTGCCTCCAATACTGTATTCTAGCCATTGTACCATCAGGGCTCCTAAATCATGAGGTGTGCTTAGTTTGGACAGTGGCGATCCCATTCATTGAACATGATGTCCATGAGTAACAAATAGTTAAATAAAATTGCAAAAAAAATAAGCATTTATGTATTATGCTATTTATCATAATAAAAGAAGGATAACAAAGATTTTGCAGTAGTCATCAAAAATACATCAATATGTTTTTTTTCTTCCAAAAATACATACATATGTTACATGTTGTATATACATACATATTTTAATAAAATTCATTAGCTCCTGAATGCCAGGTTGAAGAGTGGGTCCAATCACAGAGAAGGCTCCCTTACAGGTTAGTGCCGAATACCAATTATAGTTATACATGTTCTACAGAAATATATTTTGATAAGGCTTCTTTAGAGCAGCTATATTGTTTTCCAAGTCAAAACATTGCTCCTGACTGTCTCTACATGTGTGTGCATACACAGCTGCTACACTGTTTCAAAATACTGCTTTCAATGAATCATGTTACCATAATAGCCATCCACATATCATGATAGAAATACCATGATAAGTAATTAACAGGGAGCCAGTGTAACTTTTTGGCATCTTAATCTTTTAATCTTTTTTTTTGCACTGTAGATATATTAAATGCAATATTTTAATAATACAAAACACACAACTGAAGCCTAGATAGGCCACTACATTTTTGTTCTGTTGCACTTTTTGCTATTTACATTTATCCATGAATCAGAATATATTATATAGCATTATAAAGAAACACAAAAAATTACAAGTTATCACAGAAGAATGTTAATATTTAATCTACAAATAATTACAGCAGAATACATAAACTGAATAATGCTGATGAAACAGTGTGTGTGCAATACAACTTCCTTAGTTTTAAAACTCATCAAAATTACAAAATTAATAAAGTAAAATCTCTCTTGATTTCTATCTTTGGCTACAAAAGGTCATAACCAGATTTCAATTACAAAGATTTATGATTTTTTTTCTTGAATATATCTTCCTTCTGAAAATTTGAAAATGTTTTAACAGTCATCATTTTTCTTGTTCTTTTCTTTTAAGTCAAGATTTTATTTGGGCTCTTGCATAAACACATTTTAGCTCTGTTTTTGCTTTGCACATTTTTGTTGTCCGATAGGTCAGTATACATCTGTGTATTGATTTAATCAGTGTGTGAAATTCTGTTTATTTTTTTTCTGCTGTAGTGACTTCTATCAATGGAATTAAGAGGGTCTGATTCACTGCCTGCTTCTTAACCTTCCCATGTGTCTTGAAAATACGTTTCATGGTACTCTCCAATACTTTGGACCATACATTACCAAAATTGATTGTTTCCTGGATGTTTACAACTACTTTCAAGAAGAAATGTGAATCGCCAACTATAACTTCATGATCAACACTATTTAATCTCAGAAAAAAAATATATCACAGCAGTTTTCCAATTTTAAGCAATTAGGGCATTTCTAAAGAGGGTGTTAATATGCCATATGATTACTGTGTTGAATTTTCTGACTAAAGATACTGTGTCAGGAGGAACAGGGAGAAATATAGAAAACTTTAATTCACTGTTTCTCAATCTAAGCAACTTTAAGACTTGTGGACTTTGATTCCCAGATTTCACTAGCCAGCTGCTAAGATTGAGAAAAACAGCTCTAATTCTTCAGTTGTCATCTAGTCCTCAGCCTGTGTTCTGCAGCTAAAATTTGCTAGCCCCAGTACTGATGCAACCTTTGGCCAGTGCTCTACCATAAAAGAAATAGCTTGGAGCAAGTCATCTTGCTTTTTCATGGCCTGGTCACCAGAACCAGTCAGTTCTTTTCACTGAAGCCACCAGCAGATCACTAATACTGAGATGCGGAGCGGGGACATCATTTAAAATAGAATATAAAAATTCTGCTTATCCACAATGTCTTGCATCCAAACGCATCTAAGCAGCTACCGATAAGTGAAGTATTAGGGTTCTTGGAATTCTCTGAGCCTGAGTATTCTTTGTTTCTCTCCCCACCCCCCGAAGATCTTTACTCAAAAGTTCAATTCTCAGCCACATAAGTTATTTTCATTGTATCAAGGATCTTGCATCTTGAATACATAACAAGAATCTAGGAGTGGATTTGTCATTACAATTACAGTTTGTAAACACTGCTTGCAAATCAAGCACAGTATTTACTTTACATGAATATTCTTGTCCATTTTTCAGCACAATTCCAAAATATGAGTTTGTTATGCCTTTTTGAGGGGTATTGCTCTATGTATAACATTCCCCCCTAAAATATATATTTAATATACCTCACTACATTGATAAATTCTAAAATGTGGAGATTTTATATGATCCTGAATACTCTGGCAGTTCAAACTACACTTTTTTTCTAAAAATTCTGATGGAGCCCATATTTTTACCTATTCAGAAATGTTTATATTCTACTTTAGTTAAAATATGGATTAAACTGTACACTGAATATGTATTCGGTTAAAATATCCAGCCTCAAAATCCAATTCTAGTAGCAAGAAAAACTTAGAGTTAATGGTGCAATTGGAAGTGGCTGGACTATTTTGTAAAAAGAAAAAAGAAAACATGTTAATCATGTTTTGGATGTTTCATAAAGGTGCATTAATTAATTAATTAATTAATTTAAGATAACGTATATCTATGACTTACAAATAATGTGTCATGAATGTTTCATACATAAACAGCATGATTCTCATGAGGCATTGTGGACAAAATATGCAAGGTGCACAGCTCTTGAACTGTTTTAATAATAATAATAATAATAATAATAATAATAATAATAATAATAATAATAATTTATTCAACTTGTATGCCGCCCTTCTCCCTAAGGACTCAGGGCGGCTAACAATAAAACAGCAAATATTTACAAAAATTTACCTAAAAACAAATTAAATCTAGACAAGCTGAAATATACAATAAAACCAATAAAACCTTAAAGTTAAAACAATTTAAAACCGCCCACCCGGGTCATTCCAGGCCAGCCTGTTGAAACAACCAAATCTTCAGGTCCCGGCAGAAGGAAGCGGAGATCAGGGGCCAGATGGAGATCTACGGGGAGCTGATTCCAAAGGGTGGGCGCTCCCATGGAGAAGGCCCTAGCCCTGGGAACCACCAGTCGACAATGCCTAATCGACGGTATCCCAAGGAGGCCCCTCCTGTGGGAGTGAACAGGGCGATCGGAATGTGACGCTGGCAGGAGGCGTTCCCGCAAGTACCCTGGACCCAAGCCATTTAGGGCTTTATAAGTTGTTACTAGCACCTTGAAACTAACCCGGAAGGCAACCGGCAACCAATGCAGGTCACACAGGAGGGGTGTAACATGGGAGTATCGGGATACTCCCATCACAGCCCGCGCGGCTGCATTCTGCACCAGTTGTAACCTCCGGGTAGTTCGCAAGGGCAGCCCCATGTAGAGAGCATTACAGTAGTCGATTCTAGAAGTGACGAGTGCATGAGTGACCATTTGAAGGGCATCTCGGCTCAGGTAAGGGTGAAGCTGGCAAACCAGCCGAACCTGGGCAAAAGCTCCCCTGGCCACAGCTCCCACCTGCTCCTCCAAACTGAGCTGTGGATCCAGGAGGATGCCCAGATTCCTCACCCTATGCATGGGGGCAACACCTCTCCCCCCATGGCCAAAGATGGAACATCACTGGAAAACCAAGATGCCGGTAAGAACAGCCACTCCATCTTGGTCGGGTTGAGTTGGAGCCTATTTCTCCCCATCCAGACCTGTACCGCCTCCACGCACTGGGACATCACAGAGAGAGAATCACTGATCTGGCCTGGGGTGGAGATATAAAGCTGGGTATCATCTGCATATTGATGATACCTCACCCCAAAACCTTGGATGATCTCGCCCAGCAGTTTCAGGTAGATATTAAACAAAAAAGGCGAGAGAACCGACCCCTGTGGCACCCCACAAGTGAGGGGCCTTGGAGCCGATCTCTGCTCTCCTGTCAACACTGACTGCGAGTGGTCCGAGAGGTAGGAGGAGAACCACCGCAGAACGGTGCCCCCCACCCCCAACCCCTGGAGCTGCCGCAGAAGGATACCTTGGTCGATGTATCAAAAGCCGCTGAGAGGTCTAATAGGACTAGGACAGAGGAAAAACCCCTGTCCCGAGCCCTCCAAAGATCTTCCATCAGTGCGACCAATGCTGTCTCCATGCTGTGTCCAGACCTGAAGCCCGATTGATACGGGTCTAGATAATCAGTTTCCTCCAGGAACAAGGGAAGTTGCTGCACCACCATGCTCTCAACAACCTTAGCTAAAAAGCAAAGGTTGGAGACTGGACAATAGTTATCCAAAACGGCTGGGTCCAGAGCAGGCTTCTTGAGGAGGGGTCTCACCACCGCCTCCTTCAAGGTGGCGGGGAAGACTCCCTCACTCAAAGATGCATTGACAACTGCCTGGAGCCAGCCGCATGTCACCTCACTGGAGGCGTACACCAACCAGGAGGGACACGGGTCCAATAAACACGTGGTGGAGGACAACCTCCGCATGATCCTGTCCACTTCATCAAGGGAGACCAGGTCAAACTCAACCCAGATAGAATCAACCAGATCTGCCGTCACCTCATCATCAGACCACTGCCAGTCCGAGTCCAAGCCAGCCCGAATCCGAGCGACCTTATCCGCCAGATGTAAACTAAATTCCTCTGCTCTGCCCCGCAAAGGGTCCGCCCCCTCCCTTACTTGGAGGAGGGAACGGGTAACCCTGAACAGGGCCGCAGGGCGATCATCGGCAGACGCAATCAGGGCAGAGAAGTAAGCACACCTCGCTGCCCTGATCGCTTCCAGGTAGGTCCTAATCTAGGCTCTTCACTGGCCATGGTCAAATTTGGAACAGCTCATCCTCCACCTGCTCTCTAGGCATCTTCTCCACCGTTTCATCCCCCGGAGCTCCTCCGAAATCCAGGGAGCTAACCGGGGTCTGCGGCGGGGAAGAGGCTGCAAGGGGACAACCTGGTCGAGTGCCCTCGAAGCCGCCTGTTGCCAGGCGGCCATCAGCACCTCGACCGGGTTGTGGTCAAGGGAGGTGGGCAAGAACCCCAGAGCCATCTGAAACCTCTCAGGGTCCATCAGGCATCTGGGGCAGAACCATCGAGTAATAATATAACCTTAGCCTCTTTATCTCTAAATATAAATCCACTTTCATCCAAAGTCTTTATTTTGCTTGAATCCCTTGAAAGTCACCAAATATTCCAATATAATTTTGCAACAGTGAACTTTACATCACTCATCCATAGCTTGAACTGTTTCTTGTCATTCAACTAAATAAAATCAGAAAACAGTAGAAGAAAGACAGGTAACCATTTTTTTTTATTTTTCTGTGACGTAGAAAAATATTCATAAATAAGGTTGATAGATCTTTCACAATAAAATCTCCTGTTCACAGTTGGAACAACTAAGTGAAAGTAGATCACATTATTCTTCTGATATGTTTCATTTCAAAGACACAGCCAATATAATTCTGTTTGCACTATAAAGTCTTTGGAAGCAAAACTGGATATAAATCACAGATCTCCTGAATAGGTGAGTAGAATTCTTTTCGCTTAATTAAAGAGGAACTGCTGTTCCAATTAGCTTACTATGGGAACTTCTTATTTGTCAGCTTCTGGCCTAGCATTTTTTTTTAAATCATCAGTTGGTATACCCATAATATTTTTTCTTATTAAAAAAAATCTTAATTTGTTTCTTATTTCACCTAATGAACCAATAACTTTGCAAGATCTTTTCCAGTGTTTATCTATTTTAATACTTACACCTTTCTATTTTGTAACCTTTTCTAATTCTTTTTTCTCAATTCCCCTACTTCAGAAATCAACATATTGACAAAAATAAATATCTTTTCAATAACTGGTATATCTGCTGTGGTCTGTGGTAGAGGGTCATCAATTTGTGTATAAAAATACCATAAAAATTAATAGCTTTGCTCAATTTTCTCAATTTTGTGATCATGCCACATTTAGAATACTTGGAAATTATAGTTAGCACACATGCTAATGGACCATTGCACCTACTGTGTTATAAAGTTCTTTATTGTTAATCTGAAAAATTGTATTATATCTACTAATTGTGTGATCCATTCTTTTTTCTTTATGAAGTCTGAATTCACAGTTGTTTGCTACATATCGAATATTTAATTTTATCACAATTGTTTGCAACAGAAATTAAGCTTTCTGTTTCTTTCTCCAGAGGCCAACCATTGCCAATTCCTTGTCTTGTCCACTTTATTTTCAGTTTGTTTTGTATATTGGCCATGTTATGCTTTGCTTCTCCAATTTTCTAAATGATTTTTAACAGTTCTCTTTTGTAGTCATATTTTGTTCTGTTCCTTTCCAAATGATTTTCCCTTCAAATTTCGATTAGCATTTCTCTGTGCTTGCCTTGATATAATCATTTTATCCACATTTTCCTTCTTCACAGTTTCATCTGCAGTAAACCATGGCCTTCAATTTCATTCATCAACACCACTTCATATAGTCATGCATCATACATTGTCATCAGTTTTCAGATTCTCTGATCCCAGTTGTCCAATCCAAACTGTGTCCAGTTTACTGTACCAGAACCCCATTTAAATATTAATATAAAATTTTCCATATTTGTTTTAAATATTCTGGACTGGATTTTTTTTTAGTTTCACCATGCAGTATGTTGGAGAATTTCTAAGATGTGTATTTTTCTTCTATGGCAAAGTGTTAAAGAAGTTCGATTTTCAGATTATACCCTATAATTTTGTTCAATTTAATGTCAGAAGAATCTGATAATGCCATTTCTAAATAACAAAGGTTTGTTTTTTAATAAAACTTGTGCTCAGGGAAGGATGATAATATGCATTTTCTAGATTGTTGTTGTTATTTCTACTGCAGACTCTTGTACAATAGCTTTTATTTATGCCAAGCTTTGCAGATTTGTCATATCCAAATTCAATTTTCACTGTAAATTCTTAAAGTGTTAATAAAGGATTCAAATTCATTTTATTTTATTTTATTTAAAGTGTAAGCATCCTAATCACCTTCAGATGAGATGGGCAGCATATAAGTTTAATAAATAAATAAATAAATAAATAAATACAGCTTCAAATCATCCATATATAACAAGTTGAATACCAACTTGTCCATATATAACAAGTTGAACACCAAATATTTTCCAAAATTTCTGTGTCTAACTATATGCAGGAGAATAAACTTTTGCTGTTTGTAAAAATTGAGGTCCTTTCTCTTGGAATGTTTAAATACCATTTTAACACTCAGTAATCTTTTGTTGTTGTTGTTGTTCTTTGTATATTGCAGTAATTACCTTTTTGTTCAGGTGAACATAATGATTTTTTAAAATATGTAACTCAGTAACCTATTTCTTGTGTGACACATTCCTTCTGTGTCTAATCATAGTTGGCCAAATAAAGTATTGTGTTCTGTTATGTTTGCTAATATACCAGAGATCACTTTAAATATTGTTGTCAAGCAAATAATGTCTCTGTAATTACTTCTTGTCTTTTATTATTAAAATGTTCTACCAATTGTCCATCCCTCTGTTCCAATATGTAACATTTCTCTAGAATGAGTAACCAGCTTTCATGAAGACCCATCAGACACTTAAGCCAAAATTGGATAGTTCAGCTTTTCATGGCACACTCCAAAGGTGAAGGCAAAATACATATGGTATCTTTGTAATTCACTGAAGAAAATTATTTAAATGCTGCTTTTGAATTTCTCAGAAGAACTAACAATGATGCCAATATTATTTATACAAAAAAGAGACTTCTTATGTTAATTGCAAGAAGAAAAAAATAAATTTCCTTCATATTCAAATTAATAAAATAATAATAAATATTCCTTACTTACAAAATAGAAGATTGGCTGGTTTCATTATGAAATGAAATTTCCTTTTTTTTCCTCCTGAAGTGTTAGATATTGATCACTCCTGGAGACAGAATACAGAATGCTGTGGATCAATGGCTCAGTCCAATATTGTATCCTATGGATTTATGCATCGTTCGTATTATAGTTTCGACTTGCAAGATTTAATGTGTTACTTTGAAAGCTTCATGTAGGCTGTTTGACAAACACTGTGCAGGAAGAGTGAGGGAACGATATGAATTACGAGGGTTTTTCCAAATATTGAAGTGCTTCTAACAAAGGCAAAGTAATTGCTTTCTGCAAGCTTTGCAGTAGATGGAGAAATTGATCTGCATGAGATATAGGAAGCTAATACTATTGTTCAAAGTATGGAAAACAAAGCCCCTCTTCAGGCATTATGAAAGGTATGAACCACAACACAGAAGCAAGAAGGCATTTACCATGGTTCCTTCCTAACTGTCAGCTTTATAAGATAGTCCAGAGAAGCAGCAAATCAAGAAGACCTAACTCTATCTTTATAGCATAGTAAAATTAATAGAATCTTGAAAGCAAAAGTCTGACCTCTCGTGTCTATGGAGATTCTCAATTATACAGGTCGTGGCTGTCCCAAGGTGCTTTTTCAATAGGCAATTGGACTTTTTTGTTTTTCTTTGAAGATGTACATATCTCACGCTGGGAAAACAAAATAATCATTTCATAAACACAGGGCACAATGTAGGAAAACAAACCCATCAGTTTTCCAGTTTGTTTCTGAGTGCAATTCAAGATGCTGGGTGTGACCTATAAAATTTTACATGAAATTGGCCCTTGCTACTTGAGGAACAACCTATCTCCCAGAGTACCTCCCTGGCAAATTCCATCTGGCAAGATTGGCCTACTCCAGGTTCTTTCAATTAAGCAATGCCATCAATGGGGACCCCAGAATGAAGTATTTCACTGTCAGAACTGAGATTACCCAACATCCAAAAGTTCTCCAATCTATGGGCATGTTGAAGAAACTTCACCCAGCCCTTTGGTAAGGATGATTTAAATCTCCTTTTAACCAACTGTTTTCTTTGGTTCACTTTTGTCCACCATTATTCTGCCATTTCTGCCTTTCTTTTGTTTCTTTTTGTTGTTAGTCCCTTGATTTTTTTAATATTTGAAATAATTTCTTAACTGCTCAGAATCACTGGGAGTCAGGAAGCATATGTATTTCAATAATAATGCGAGCAACCATAATAATTTGCATTCCCTAAACTTAAGTAATGAATCATATCATAGTTTGTTCTTTCAAATTTTCTATAAAGATTATTCCCTTGTACATTTGTATCTGAGGCTGCAAACATTATATTAAAAAGTATACCATGTTGTATTTTGTTCACTGAAAATATGGTTTAAGAGGCACTGACTTTTTATACCTTATGATCTATGGAGAAATGGTTGACAAAAAATAGATGCAAAAAAAATCAACAAATAAATACATTTCTAAATAAATGTTCCTTCCATTACAGTTACTAAATCTGCATCATTAATCCTTGCTCAGATTAGATTTTTTTTTGCTCATAGAAATACTCATTCACCATCAAATTCTTCTCTTCGACTTGTCACCAACATCCCCACTCTCATGTTCAGTGTCTATCTGTTATGTAATAAACAGAGAGAATTGGAGAGATATTTAAACTATCCTTGAACAGTTCTTATTAGCCCTTGAATGGCAGAAACTGGGAATTTTGCTATTCTCTGGGAAACTGTTCAGTACATGCAGGCTTGTATTTCTTTGGAAATAACACATAACCAGGGTTTCTGTTATTAATCAAGGACATATTGCCCTACCTTTCATAAGTGCCCCTCTTTTCTTCATCTGTAAGCTGCAAACAAATAACATAAGACTAAAATAAGCATTGCTTAAGAGATTAATTGATCAATTAATGAATAGGATCTTCTAGCTACAAAAAGTAAAATTGACTGTTACTTAGCCTATTTTTAATCACAAGACAATTTAAGTCATGGCTACTCAAAAGTAAATCCCATTGTGTTCACTGAGACTCATTTTCAGGCAATGCTTTAAAACTGCTATCATAAATGAGTACATTTAGCAATTCATACACCCAGAATCAAATTATTGCAAAACTGTTCATGAATATATTTTTATAGATTTGTTTCTACTGGGTCTGCTGTGCAATCTTTTCTTTTCTAAGCTTTAGTTGTCAACAAATCATTTCATCTTTAAAATATTTTTTCTTTAATTCATGAGGTCAGCTTTACTTGGAGCAACTGAGAAAATAAATCTGAAATGCCCATTTATTGACTGATTTATAGTATTTGTAGGCCTCTGTATAATGGAGTTCACCAGGTGATTTACATGAAATAATTTAAAGATGATGGTGCCTGTATTTTAGGAACTATTTGCACAATGCAAACACAATTCTTTCACATTGAATATCTTATTATTAATAGCTATCCTGACCATTTAGCTTCAAACATAACAAGCACAGTGAAGTCCCACCCCACAATACTTCTTGAGCACATCCTGTCTTACATTCTATTTCTTGGCTACATTAAAGCATGGAAGTACAATCTGTACACTATGATGGTTTGATAGTTGTTCAGAATTACTGAGTAGACTGAACTTTAATCTCTGTCTTACAAGCCCCTATTAATTAAATGGGAGGAAAATAGCTTGCAAATGTATGGGTGTAAATATGTGAACAGGAGTTGCCTTCTGTCTAATTATGACACTCTACTGCACTGTGAATTAGAAGCTTTCTGTAGATAGAAAAAAATCCCCTTTCCATCTATAGATCCATAATTTGCAAGAACATTGACAAAATGATTTGAAAAAGAGAGGTCAAAATCTGAAACAACATTGACTCTTCTCCGTACTACCCATTTCTAAATGATAGATGTTCTTCTTGGGTAACAGTGGAAAATACAAAATAATCCCTTCTTTGGAAAAAATATATCCTATGAAAAATCACAGAACAATTTTCCATTGCCACCCTTAATATCAGGAGATACTGAAATCAAGCCAAGCAAATGAACCAACCAACCATCCAAACAACAAATAAAATCCATGCTGAGGCTGCTTTAAGGAGTTTCAGGCAGATGGACCAAAGCCTTCAGAGTAGAAACAGTGCACACTAATGTGAACATACAAATGTGATAAATGGAGAGCTGTAAATTGAAGTGTGTGTGTATGTGTGTGTGTGTATGTGCACATTTAATATGAGGACCAATTTGGAGCCATAGAAATCACAGATGCAAGAAGAAATGACACTTAGACACTTGGCTGACATTGGGATATAGTCTTATGCTCTGAGAAAATATTTATCTGTATTTCACATGCATCCAGTCAAACAGAAGGGGATAATATAAATCAAATTGACTTTTCTACCCTTTCTGAGGACACAGTGATAACAAGCTTCTCCCCACCCTACCTTATCTCACTGTCCTGTGTGGCCAAGAAAATTTAAGCAAGCAAGTATTCAAGCTTTTACATTTCTTCCACCTTTTCACTCTTTCTGTCTGCATGTGTCAATCATATATTCCTTATATAATCACGGCCCTGGTATTTCTTAACAGAGTCCAAAAGCTGGAAGAGGGAAAAGCAGGAAGAACAGAAGAGGATGCTTTAGAGAATATCATTGTCATATGGCTTCTTTGACAGCTAACCAAAACCCTTCTTTCCTTGGAGGAAAAACAATTGAATGAGGAGCAGGAATATAAAATATAAACCTAAAAAAACTCTCTTTGTTTATCATAAGAGATTATCAAGGTGGAAAAAGCTATTAGGATTGAAACAGGGAGGTCCAGTACTGGTTACTATTACTTGATTATATATAATTCATATTCTACAATAGTGGTGTTGTAAATTTACCCTTTCTCATCCATATTCTTTCTGTCCCCAGAAAGTGGTGCTTTAGAAATGTGCAAGACATGCAGCAAGGTATTTTAATCTCTCTGCTGCTTGCTCTAATCGCAATGTTAACAATCCAGCAATTTCTTCTTCCAGACTTTCTTCTGTGATGAACTTGCTTTAGGTGTGTAGTCCTTCTCTTACTCTTTCTCTCCTGAATGCATTTCTTTCAGGTATTTTCAGCATGGAATTGTTTATATGCAATATTTTTCACTCACAAAGTTAATAATCTTTTTATAGCTATAGACTAAGGACCAAAAAAAGAGGACATTTGTAGCTTAAGGTTGAAATAAGGGATCATATATATATATATATATATATTTGTTTTCGTAGATTTTCACGGGTAAAGGTATATAGGTCTTGGTGTATTCGGGTCTTGTCCCGTGTAAGATTGAGAATACCTTGGCAACGTTTCGACGAAATCTCATCCGTCATCTTCAGGCTGGTGTCTTCAGCTTCGTTCTCCTGGGAGAAGTGTGTGATTGTGGCTATTTTCCCCTTTTAAACTCTAGAGTTGGCTGTGTTGTTACTTCTTGATTGGTTTGTGGAGTTGATGTGTGCAGATTGGATGGCTTTTTCCTGAGACCCTGTGTGGCTGAGGTGCTGGCTGTGTGTCTCTCAGCCTTTTGTGTTGTAACGACCTGGGTAATGGGCTGTGTGATGACCTTCTGAGTTCTATTGTTGTGATGTCCTGGGTGTGGTGCTGTAATCTCCTGGGTCGTTGTCTGTGCTGCAACCTCCTGATGTTTTGTGTTGTGATCTCCTGAGTTCTGTGATGTAGTATCCTGGGTGGAAGGCTGTGATGTGGCATTCTGGGCCTTGGTTTGGCTCGAGTATGAGGTCTGGCTATGTGTTTATAGCGTGTGTCAGTTTGCTTAGTTTGGGGGTTGGAGGGGTGTAGCAGCTGGTGTTGCAGCCATGGTCTGGTTTCTGGATGGTGGTTGCCTTTCATCTGTGGCGTGGGCTTGGGTTTGAGTCTGGTGAAGGAGATTGGTGGTGGCATCATGTGTTATTTTGGGTCCGGTGTTGGTTTTGTGGCTGGGACTCGTTTGTTGATTAGGGCTAGTTTCCAGATGTCTGGTAGGCGGAAGTATCATCCGTTTATTCATGTTATGGGGTGTTTCTCTATTTCGATGGCTTCCCTAATTATACTCTTGTTGAAGTGTTCAGTATTGGAGATAAGTTTGGATCCCTCAAAATCAATTTCATGTCCTGTGGCTTTAAGGTGCTGGAAAAGGGAGGAAGTTTTTTCTTCTTTTCTGACTGCGTTCTTGTGTTCTGCGATGCGTGCAGAACTCAGGAGATCACAACACAAAACATCAGGAGGTTGCAGCACAGACAACGACCCAGGAGATTACAGCACCACACCCAGGACATCACAACAATAGAACTCAGAAGGTCATCACACAGCCCATTACCCAGGTCGTTACAACACAAAAGGCCGAGAGACACACAGCCAGCACCTCAGCCACACAGGGTCTCAGGAAAAAGCCATCCAATCTGCATACATCAACTCCACAAACCAATCAAGAAGTAACAACACAGCCAACTCTAGAGTTTAAAAGGGGAAAACAGCCACAATCACACACTTCTCCCAGGAGAATGAAGCTGAAGACACCAGCCTGAAGATGACGGATGAGATTTCGTCGAAACGTTGCCAAGGTATTCTCAATCTTACACGGGACAAGACCCGAATACACCAAGACCTACATATATATATATGTATATTCTTAAATTTGGAAATCAAAATGAAGAAAGAGTAAAGCAGTGGAAGCAGAGACAATTGAATACATGCCTGAAGAAATACAAGATTGACCTCTTGTGTACTTGTAACTAAAAAAATACCTTCCCTAATTAAGATGTCTCTGAAGAAATAAAACATAAAGTAAAACTCAAAGTGATGAGAATTGGGAGGAATGGATGTTATTTTGGATGTTACTCTTGAAGGGTAAGAGTAAAATGTAAATTAAGAAGTTTGAAGACAAGATAATTTTATGGATGAAAGAAGATATCTAAAAACCTATGGTAAATTCTGTTGAAAAAATTGCTTGACCTACTGCCATGACTGGAGAAGGCCCTCTTGAATACTGTCAAGACTGCTCTAAGATTTTTGGAGGAAAAAAATACGTATTGCGCTAAAATTGTCAAACTTTTAAAAAACAATTTAATATATTGCTAGACACAAGCATGCCAGTAGTAGGAAAAGCAGAACAAAGACTGTGAATGTTGCATATATCAGAAATAATTTCTGAACTTATATTTTCAGATGACTGAAAAAGAAAAGGAAATACATTATCATAAAATTGTCATAAATCTTAAAAATAATAATAATTATTATTATTTATTTGAACTTATATGCCGCCCCATCTCCGAAGACTCGGGGCGGCTTACAACTAAAACAGGAAACAATAAATACTTAAAAAACATTTAAATTAGATTATAAGTCCAAACATTATAAACATTATAAACATTATAAAACCTTAAAACCATCCCTCCCCAGAGGTCACAGCCCGGTTGGTCAAATAACCAGGTCTTTAACTCACGGCGAAAGGTGCGGAGGTCAGGGGCCAGGCGGAGCTCCAAAGGCAGTTGATTCCAGAGGTCAGGGGCCACGACAGAAAAGGCGTCGTCGGGAACCTCCAGCGGCATTGACCTGCCGCGGGACCCGAGGAGTCCTTGCCTATGGGCTCGCAGGCGACCGGTATTCGATATTGGAAGAAGCGCTCCCTTAAGTATTGAGGACCCATGTCATGAAGGACTTTGTATGTTAACACCAAAACCTTGAATCTCACCCGACAACCGGCACCAATGCAGGCGCGGGAGGGTCGTATGGGAGAACCGGGTAACTCCCATCACCACCCACGCCACCGCATTCTGCACCAGTTGCAATCTCCGGATGGTATGCAAGGGCAGTCCCAGATAGAGAGCGTTGCAGTAGTCGAGCCTAGAGGTAACAAGGGCATGAGTGACCGCGCGCAGGGCGTCCCGGTCCAGAAAAGGGCGAAGTTGTCGAACAAGGCGGAGCTGGGCAAAGGCCCCCCTGGCAACGGCCCCCACCTGTTCCTCCAACCGGAGCCATACATCCAGGAGGACCCCCAGATTCCGCACCCTATCCACAGGGGGCAACACCTCTCCCCCTATGGCCAAAGATGGATAATCCTGACTGGGCCGGGACGCCGATATGCACAGCCACTCAGTCTTGGCTGGGTTGAGTCGAAGCATGTTCCCGCTCATCCGTACCGCATCCAAACACCGAGTCATAATCATAAAGTAACAGACATATTTATTTATTTATATATATGTTACTTCATGTTATGTATTTTTTAAGCATTTAGATGACCACAAGCATAAATTACATGACTCTGGGGACCATATAAAAAAGAAAAAAGAAAAGAAAACACAATTAATACTAAATAACAGAAAACAATAAAATTGTAAGTGTAACTGACAACTTCTACAAGTCATCTACTTGGAGACTCAGCTCAACCTGTCTCCAAAGACTGAGGAAACCCATGTCTCAACTACCATCCTAAAAGCTAGTTGAATTGGAGCCAACCATACCTAGAGGGAAAATTATTTCCTGGAGCACCCTTTCCCTACATACATAGACATCTCCTGGATCCCATAAGATAGCATTGTTTCAATGAAGGCACTTAGAGTGTGGTCCCTCAGATAACCTAGCTCTTTGCCATGTAGGGCTTTATAGTTGATACCATGGATGTTATGGTGTTATGGATGAAAGCTTAGTAGGAGCCATGGCAGCTGATAGAGAAGATACGTTATATGGTCATAGCAAGAGACTACCTATACTATCACATTCTGGACTGACCTGAAGCTTCTGAATAGTTTTCAACAACCACATGTACAGTGGATGGCAATCACATTATGTGACTCCATAGTCAGTGACGGTAAGCAAAGCCATCTGATCTAGGAATAGTCACAACTGGCATATAAGACAGAACTGCGCAAAAGCTCTTCTGGTCATAGCTGCTATCAATTCTTCCAGCAGGACTTCTAAGTCCAGGAGGATCCCTGATTCCAAATGTAATTCAAGAACACAATGCAACTTTACTCCAGACACTGGAATGAAACTTTGGCATCTTGATATTGACAGTTGAGGCAGAGAGGTACAATGAGTATCAGCAGCATATCTGAACACACACACACACACACACACACACACACACAGAAACAAAGATGCAGAGACTTACATGTGAAAAAATGCCTTTTCTATAAAGATATTGCTTATAGAAAAGTAGAAATATATGCATTAATCAAATAGGAAATGTTCTTTCTCTTTGAGTGTTTGTGTACTGTATGTGTGTGTGTGTGAATTCATACATATTTATGCAAGGTTGTTCTATGAAATTCATAAATTGCATAGTTGATTTAGAACTAGGAAGATAAGAAATTTAATGAAACTTAGGGAAGTAAGTTTGTTTTCTTAAGCACAAAAAACTATTCAAATATTGTTCTTGATGAGGGTATTCAAATGCCTTCAAAAGGCATTGATGATCATAAACCTGATCTCTGAATGGGCCAGGCCTATCTTCTCAGCCCCTGTACTCTCAGCATTGAGCAGGGTGATCTAAAGTGGGTGGCTGGAAAACCCACATCTGTGACCTTGAGTATCAGCAGCCTAAATATCACAAGCAATGTTTACAGATTCAGGGATCACCTATAAAATATAGCCCCAACTTGCCTCTACCCATCAGTGTGACCGTGGTGCTCTTTGACAAAATATCCATCATATTGTGTCCGAATGTCCATCAAGACCTTGCACTGGCCCAATGTCTGATTTTTTTCAACATAGACCACCCTGTCCTTGGATAGCTTGGTGGACTTGACATTAACATTTGATGCACTATAAGTCAATGTATTTGCTAAATAAATAAATAGCCCCAACTGTAAAAAGAGCTCTAACTCACATAAGTTTAAATAGTCTATGCAGACAAGTATAGCAATAGCATCACATTGGGGATAAAAATATTGAAACTCATGTGCTAATGAAAATGGTTTCACAACCTGCAGTTGTGACCAATGTTCCCAATTGTGTGGAGAGAAGGTAGAAAGAACCATGGTAGCTTCATCACTTACCACCACAAAAGTGCTACCTTTCCTGGAAATTGAGGATGTTTGCAAAATGCTTTGTATCTATTCATAACCAAACATCTTTAACACAACCACAAAAACTTCAAATAAAATGTATGTTTTGCAGAACCTCATTACTGAACTTGTTCTGCTGACTGAAATCTATTGCTCCCCAAATAGTGCCAACTCCTCCTGATCTGTAAATAAATCAAGAACATTTTATACACATTTATTTGCTTAAAACACTTTACCTTGCCTCACAAAAATCTAAGGGAATTTATAACACATAAAGAAAGCAGCAAAGTAGTTAGGATCTGATATGCCAAATTTGGAGCTATGTATACAAACTCATTAGCTGCCTTCTGTTAAGGTAAATAATTTTCCAACTGAATTGGCTTTGGACTACATATCTCCAGGATAAGCCTGACATTTATTTCCTTCTTCTCTGAAAGAACATAAGATTCTGTTTTTCTCATTGGCTTTTGTTTCCATGAGTTTCTCTTGAAGGAATTGACAGGTCTGTTTTCCAAAGATCTAAAGCTGCTAAAACAAATACAACAGTGCCTCTCAGTACTAAATGAAGAAAGCAATTCTCTCTGTGTGTGTTTAAAGACTTTTAAAATGGGCAATAGGGGAGGCAACTGTAATCAAAGCCAATGTGGTATTAAACATGTTAGGAAGATGCTGTAAATGATATGTATGACAGAATGGCATAAGCATGACTTTACCCAACATACAGGTGAAACTCGAAAAATTAGAATATCGTGCAAAAGTTCATTTATTTCAGTAATGCAACTTAAAAGGTGAAACTAATATATGAGTTAGACATTGCATGCAAAGCAAGATAGTTCAAGCCATGATTTGCCATAATTGTGATGATTATGGCTTACAGCTCATGAAAACCCCAAATCCACAATCTCAGAAAATTAGAATATTGTGAAAAGGTGCAATATTCTAGGCTCAAAGTGTCCCACTCTAATCAGCTAATTAAGCCATAACACCTGCAAAGGGTTTCTGAGCCTTTAAATGGTCTCTCAGTCTGGTTCAGTAGGAATCACAATCATGGGAAAGACTGCTGACCTGACAGTTGTGCAGAAAACCATCATTGACACCCTCCATAAGGAGGGAAAGCCTCAAAAGGTAATTGAAAAAGAAGTTGGATGTTCCCAAAGTGCTGTATCAAAGCACATTAATAGAAAGTTATGCCTAAGGGAAAAGTGTGGAAGAAAAAGGTGCACAAGCAGCAGGGATGACGGCAGCCTGGAGAGGATTGTCAGGAAAAGGCCATTCAGAAGTGTTGGGGACTTTCACAAGGAGTGAACTGAGGCTGGAGTCAGTGCATCAAGAGCCACCACACACAGATGGATCCTGGACATGGGTTTCAAATGCTGTCAGAAGTGTCTTACCTGGGCTAAAGAAAAACAGACCTGGTCTATTGTTCAGTGGTCCAAAGTCCTCTTTTCTGATGAGAGCAACTTTTACATCTCATTTGGAAACCAAGGACCCAGAATCTGTAGGAAGAATGGAGAGGCACACACTGCAAGATGCTTGAAGTCCAGTGTGAAGTTTCCACAGTCTGTGTTGATTTGGGGAGCCATGTCATCTGCTGGTTTAGGTCCACTGTGCTTCATTAAGTCCAGGGTCAACGCAGCCATCTACCAGGAGATTTTGGAGCACTTCATGCTTCCTTCCACAGACAAGCTTTATGGGGATGCTGACTTCATTTTCCAGCAGGACTTGGCACCTGCCCACACTGCCAAAAGCACCAAAACCTGGTTCAATGACTGTGGGATTACTGTGCTTGATTGGCCAGCAAACTCACCTGACCTGAACCCCATAGAGAATCTATGGGGCATTGCCAAGAGAAAGATGAGAGACATGAGACTGAACAATGCAGAAGACCTGAAGGCCGCTATTGAAGCATCCTGGTCTTCCATAACACCTCAGCAGTGCCACAAGCTGATAGCTTCCATGGCACGCCGCATTGAGGCAGTAATTGCTGCAAAAGAGGCCCAAACCAAGTACTGAGTACATATGCATGCTTATACTTTTCAGAGATCCAATATTGTTCTATGTAGAATTCTTATTTTATTGATTGCATGTAATATTCTAATTTTCTGAGATTGTAGATTTGGGGTTTTCATGAGCTGTAAGCCATAATCATCACAATTATGGCAAATCACGGCTTGAACTATCTTGCTTTGCATGTAATGAATCTATCTCATATATTAGTTTCACCTTTTAAGTTGCATTGCTGAAATAAATGAACTTTTGCACGATATTCTAATTTTTCGAGTTTCACCTGTATAAACAATAATAAATCAACTCTCTGCTCCATTCCTCATGTTTCAAGTTATTAAACTAGAGCTAGTAGTCACTCCTGAAATTCTTAGCTGATACATTCTCTTTATTTTCTACCTTGACTTTATTTCATAAATTGGAAAATTACAACTTAGCTATCCAGCTTTTTCCTACTTCCAAAGATAAAAGAATGATGCAGAAAGCAAGGCAAGCTATATGGAAACTATAGTGCCAACATAAACAAAACACCCTCAAAACAACAAATGGACCTTTTGGAATTTTATTTAGATGAGGGGAAATGCCATGAGAGCAAATGGAAAATCTCCCTGGCTGTAACAATGAAGATGGAGATTTTAAAAATACCTTATTATTGATTGTGTTAAATAGTGTTTACTCTATATGAAAAGTGTTTGTACAGTATATAGGAAATGTGTACACCTATTGCCCACAATGAGTTCTGCATGATAGGGTTAAAAATGCAAGTTAGCTTTTCCCTATTGTCTTTGCAGAGGTACAGGCCACTACAAAGAACAGTCTTAAAGCAATGATTAGAGGACTGGAGGCCAAAGCATATAAAGAATAATTGATGGAATTAAGTATATATAGTTTAAAGAAAAGAAGGACTAGGACATATCAGTATCCCAATATCTCAGGGGCAAAGAAGAGGGAGTCAAATTAGTCTCCAAAGCACCTGAGGACAGGACAAGAAGCAATGGATGGAAACTAATCAAAGAGAGAAGCAAGCTAGAACTAAGCAGAAATTTCCTAACAGAATGACTTGCCTCCAGAAGTTGTGGGTGCTCCAACACTGGAGGTTTTAAAAAAGAGATTGGACAATCATTTGTCTGAAATTGAATAGAGTTTCCTACCTGAACAGGGAATTAGACTAGAAGACCTCCAACTCTGCTGCTCTGTTATTCTGTTGTTACATTGGAAGAAGAGGCACATCACTACTAAGGTAATGTCCATACTTAATGGGATAGCTGTTCTCCTAGTTAAGTATTAACCCTTTAAAGGGAGCCTTCCATCAAAGATTCATTGAAAGCTTTTCAAGCCATGCATTCACAAACACCCTGACCATCTCTTCCTCAGAATATTAGAATGAATATTAGATAACATTACATAGGACATTGCCTGTCCTGCCCCTACTATAAAATCACCATTACCGACTTCTCTTATGTTGTTGCTTTACAACAATATAACAACAATCACGTCTTGATTTACAGCAAGAGGAAAACTGGGAGGTCAGATCTCTGAGGGAGCTACATTGCTTCCCTTTCCCCAGCCACATATTTGTAATATGAGCCTGAAGTATACTGCTTATTCACTTTATGAATGGATGTTTATGAATGTTTTCTGTTTCTGCACAAAAAAAATGCACATTTATCAGCACTGTTGAGTCCAAGATCATCAGAACTCTTATCTCTCAAATCCAAAAATGAAGCAAAAGGGCTAGAAGAAAAAAGCTACATCAGATTGTCAGTTACACTTCCTGTTTAATATCCTTTTTTAAAACAACATTCCCTGGTTATTCTCTTACATAATAACAAAAATTCCTATCTTATCTTCCATTATATGGATAAAGGTAGTATATGGCTTCAAATTTCCAGTAATAGGATTTCATTCAAAACCACCATCCCTTATATCATCTTCACATAAATCACCACCTCTGACATACCAAAATGTCCATACCTATCCATGTCAGACCAAACTTAGCCCACCATTTTAACTGGCCCTTTGGGATTATGTAATAATCCACAATCCCATAAAAAAAAGACCCTGGCCATACATCTAATAATCTTCTAAAACCCTTCCCAAGTATTAATCCTTTTAGTGTCATTTGCCACTTCTACTGACAGAGTTAAGATCCCAAAGCAATATTCCCTCCCCTCTACTATCATCCCTCTTTATGTCTTTCACCCTGGGAGAGAATCTTAGCAAGAAGTACCCTGGTTACTTTATAGAAAAGATGTAGTGACCAGAAATAGATGACAGATGGCACCCAACCCTCCTCAAATAGGAACTCAGTCCTTCTGACTCCATGCTCTAAAGTGACCCACCGCAGACATTTCAATGGTGTGTCTTGCATCTAAATGAAGATTGGAAACTTTTGCCCTCAGTCTTTACCTGTTGCCAATTATGTCAAAGACAAAATGAATGCCATTGTGCTCAGTCTTTTGCAGTATTCTCAGTTTCATTAGGCACTGAACTCCCTTGAAATGTTCTCCTTTCAATTCCCCTTTCTCCAATTTTACCTTCATTTTCACCCTCACTTTTCTTATAGTAATGGAAAAAAATCCCACTCATCTTCAACACAAAAGTCTTTCCAATTCTTTTTTGACAATTTTGGAAGCTGTCTGAACTTTATAAAGCATTTTACTCCAGCTTCTGCCAAATTCCATTAAATTTAAATCCAAGATGATTTTAGGGGAATAATATGATATTGGATAATGTGACTTAATAGGCAGGAAACAAACAAGGGTTGAGAAAATGTTATCATGACATTAGGAGACCCAGGAATAATGTAGATGGTGATTACTAAGATCTGCTTAGAAAAACATATCCTTTTAATATATAGTTTTAACATGAATCTATTTATGCAAACACATAGTAAATGAATATAGTAAATTCATTCATTTAAAATTCAAAAATTATAGTAAAACCAATCTACAAAAACAAATTTTATCATGATGAAAATTGGGAGAATTTTGATCCATACAAGGTTAATGGAAAGTTTTGAATATGGGACAGACCACTTTTTGGGTAGGTTCCAAACAGAATCTTGGGAGGAAATCAACAAGGAAGAATAGAAGTGAATTACAATAAATTAGAATAAAAATATAACAGTGCAGAATGATAAAATATGACTAATACAAAGAGTTTTAGAAAATCAATTAGCTTTTTAAAATACAAAACTCATTTTAAGGCATCATTTTATTACTAATGAAAGATTTTCCTTTCTTAGGATTCAGAATTGGAGTTCTAAAATTAAAATAATATGACATTCTGTGCTACATTCAGGCATAGCCATTCTTCACTGACAATATTTGAAAAAATGATGAATTCTAGATCTGAATTTATATCTTACACACAGATATGCAGATTATAATGCTAATACAAATATATTGAATTTAAAGACACTTATCCACCCATCTACCTATGTGTAAATATATTTATGTACCTCCAATTTCAACACAGGTTTTGCATCCTCATTTCTTGTGGGAAAACAAAATATTTTTGAAAAATAGTTACAATATTTATAATGCTCTAAACATTGAGTGTCTTCTCCCTCTTAAAAAAATTGTAATAACGTCTGACAACAGGACTAAATCTGACATCTGTAACATATTTTGAAACTATGCCTGAAGATAATATTATGGGAAATCCTCTTTGCATAAGCAGTAAACATGCATTTATATACTGGTAAATAGGCCTATCCATTTTTAACTGTTAAAAAGTATGGGAAAAGGTGAGTGTCCTGATGGATATATTATTTTTTCACTACATACAATTGTATAAAATCAATTGTTTTGCATTATTTCTTCCAAGTTTGCAAAAATACATTTCTTCAATAAATTGAAAGAATCTGTACTGTTGGAGAGCAGTGGAAAGAAAATATTTTACTCCTTTTAAGGTAATTTATGAATATCTCCATTATTATTTTTTATAGCTTGTGGTCCCAGCAGCCTATTATCAGGCTTTAAACCTGTATTTCTAAAAATTGCGATTTATAGTAGTCATTCATTCTGAGACATTTAGCATTTCTCAGGACTCAGAAACCTGTGGGACTGGTTTCCAGATCTCCTTTATTAATTTGCCTTCACATGTTCATGTTTTCTAATTTAATTCTCATTCTAAGCACTTTTATTTGAACGCTATCTAATTTATCCAGTACCATTTATGCAGTGCTAGAGCAATTATTTGGAACAGAATTACTTACATCCAGTTTATTAAAGACTCATTCGGTTACATACATACTATTTCCCTTTGGATTTTCTTGGGGAGTTATTAACCATAACTGGTCTTTTTGGATGTAAACAATAACACATTTAAAGAATGATCTCTTTCTGTTCCTGTGTAATTCCAATTTGCTTCTCTTATTCCTTTGAATTAGTTTTAATGGGTTTCCTTCACAACTTATGTAACCATAAATGCTAACCTTTTGGAAACATTTTATGGAGCCCCATTAATTCCTGAAAGCATTTTCAACACTTTACATATATAAAAGAGTTGTTTTGTACTGTGTGTTCACTGACACAAATAATGTCACAGTGCACTAAATGCTGACAAGTAAAGTCTCTCACTTTATTTTAATAAGATTATGTTAGCCTTCATTTAAATGTAAAACTTGTTAAAACATTATGTAGTAGCATGGTTATTCACCCTTATACTACTAAGTTTAAAATCTTTTCTCTGCCATAAATCCCCTTATCATCCTAAGCTGTAATGTTGTTTATTCAGTTTTGCCATAGTTGAGTGAACTAATCATTGGATCTTATTCAACAAGTATGATTAAAATAAACCATGTCTTAATAGAATGTGTGAATGCACCAAGTGAACATAATGGATGTCTTCAATCCAATATCTTTCAATCTAAGTTACTTGAAAGAATTGTTTTGGGTAAAATATAAAGATGGGAAGGGTCATTTACATCACCTGGTGAATTCCAATATACTTTTTTAAAAAATAAGTCAACCTCCCCTCCACAGATTAAAGAATAATTTACAAACAGTCCCCCCACTTCCTACTCCCACACAAAGTTAATAATATTTTCCAACTTTCACCTATACAGTTCAGTGATCACTTGACATCTCTCTATTACAGTGCAGTATACTAAATATCTAGAGACAGAAAGAATGATTCCACATTTATTGTTGAATAATTCAACATTTATACTTTACTTTTGTTTAACAAACTTCAGTTTTGTAGATTTTGGATCTGGAAGAAAGATTCAAATTTTGGTTGAATTTCAGGTAATAATGTAGCTCATCTAAAAAAATTTGTGAGGGGTGGATGGGACAGCCCAGACATGGCCAACATTGTTTTCACTATGCATTCACTGCCTAATTTCTAACACCATTTATTTTCTCCCATCACCATTATCTCAAGAATAGCAGGAACAACAGATTCAAAGTATGTTTGGGGACTTAAAAAATCTCATTAATCATTTCATTAATATATTTCAGCTTTAACATACATCCATTCTTCCTCCTCTTCCTTCTAGTTATTTAGTTATTTAGAATTTGTATATGCCTGCCATCTTAGCTACACAGCTTTGAGTGGCAAGTAATCCATGTAGAAATAATATATAAATCTCACAGCCAACCAAATAATTCAGTGTAGTTCCACAAAAGCAGACTCATGAACAACCTAGCTCTAACACATAGCCTCAATGTGTTAAATTTGGGTTTTCTATAATTACTATTATACTAGGAACAGAAATCAAATTACTATGGATTAAGAAAAGAAAGCATCTTTTAAATCATGAAATAATGAAAAATAATATTAAAATATGCATTATATCAAGAAGGCAGGCTTGAAAATTTCTCAGTCATCTGTTCAATCAATATTAGTCAAGAGTGTTATCAAAGTCTTAGAAAATCTGCTTTGCTATTCCACATAGCACCAAGCATTTTGTACAAAAGGTTTGAAATGAACTTTTGAGCAAAGACATACTTCCTAACTGAATGCCCAAAGGATATTCCAAATTCCTTGATGCTGAATACTTCAAACAAGTAGCAGAGTGATTATAATGAAGGGTAGAAGTTCTTGTGAGGACACTTTGTAATTTAGATTAACAAGAGGATTTGGATAATCAAGATTTAGGTAGCAGTGTTTCATTATATTAATACATTCTACCCAGCAATCACATAATCTCTACTAATCTAAATAACATCTAACAAAACACCTATGGGTCAGAAGAAACTTTAATATGGAAAAGAAACAAGGCAGAAAACAGAATGCAAATCCTAGACCAAGAGCCATGCAAGGAATCTGTGTTAAAAGTTTTTGTTTGGGATTCCTTGGCATATGACTCTTAATGAATAGTATAGGAAATGTAAAACAAATGCTTTTATATAGTAGATTGTCACTATCAAAATCCAAGTCAATACCAGTCTTCTAGCACCTTATACTACCACGATTTTGAGAGAAGGTGAGTGTATCATAAAACTAGCAGGTAGCCAAGGAAAATAAATTATAGGTTTAATTGAAATGACTGAGAACCTTTAATTTTATCTATCTTCTTTTTCATAAGTATGTTAAAATCTAGCAGAAAAGTGACCATAGGCTTCAAAGCTTCAAATTCTTTATAAATGCTTTCCATAAATCTTGTCAGCATATTATGTACATGCCAAATTCCATTTTGATCATGGTGATGCAAATTTAAAAACCAAAGACATTAAATAAGTTAATTTGGCTTAGCTTGTTGTAAACAAATGAAAGGAATTGAATATTTTATACTGTTATTTATTATTTCCATTGCACATTCAGCCAGGTGTTTAGATTGAATTTGACACTTTGATCCAACTATTGGGTCCTTCCCAAGAACCTGGGATAGACAGATTTGTTTGATGGTGTTAAAGCTCTTATCCAGGATGTAAACCACTCCAAGTAAAGCTGTATGTTGCTATTGATTTTGTCAATGCTGATAGCGTTCAAGTGGTACTCAAGATCTTTGGGATTGTACCTAAGTGTCTGTTACTTTTAGTCCTTTGCTTTTTTTTTTCAACAGTTGTTCTACTTCTATTTGCAGGTTTTTTTAATTTGTGATTTTTGCCAGGTATTGCAATGTCCACTGTACATATTTTTTGGCTTTCTTATTAACTGTAGTTAAATCTGGGGTGTTCTCTGGCAGATGCTTGCCTGTTTGAAAGTCCCAGAGCACTTTCACTTCTTCATTTTCTATGACTTTTTCTATTTTATGGAGCCACCAGTTCTTGTTTTCAAGCCGATAGTGTTTCTAGCAGATCTTCCTATGCTATTTTGTTGCTATTTTGTCATGCAGTTATTTGTAATCAGTCTGTGCAAACTTCTTGCAGCAGATAGCCAGGTGAGCTACTGCTTCTTTACCTTTTTTGAAGAGGTGGTATTTGCTGCCTGTTGGCTTTATATACATTTGCTGCCTGTTGGCTTTATATGCATTTATTCTTACAGCTTGGTCTTGTACATCCAGGATTTCCTATTCTTTCTTGCTCTTAGCCTTTGCTTGTTGGCCCAGACACACAAAAATATAACTTTGGATTATATACAAAAAATCTCCATCACTGTCAGGGTTCAATAAACACCCTATTCTCGGGAGAACAGCTACATTTCTTAAAAAAAAAAAACTTTCAAATTTCAAAACTACTTGGAATTTTCATCAAGGAAACTTATAATTTTGCAATCAGCCTATTAATAGTAATACATTCTTATAACAGATGCAACTCAAAACTCAAGCAATCATGATAATACCAATTGCTATAAGTGCAGAGGTTGTGTTCAGTTTCACCAGGATTTCCTATGCAGAAGCTTTTCCACTCATAAAATACCATTCAGAAATCATTGATTTCTAGGCACTTACCCCCGACAAGAATAGCAAGAATGTTTAAGAATAAATCCGAAAAATGTTGGAAATGTCATCAGTTACCGGGTTCATATGTGGTGGACGTGCACAGAAGCTAAAAGATATTGGACTAAAATCCACACATGGTTGGAAAAAATGACAAAGAAACACATAGACTTTAAACCAGAGATATTTTTATTGGGGATTTTACTGCAAATATACAGTACGGAATTGAAATATTTGATTGTAAATGTATTAACAGCGGCTAGGATTGTATATGCTAAAAATTGGAAAAATGAGAAAATACCAAAGCAGGAGGAAGTTATCAAGAAAATAATGGAATGTGCTTAAATGAGTAAATTGACATTTGAAATTAGAGAACAAGAAGATAAACAATTTTATAAGATATGAGATTTATTTTATCAATGGTTAAAAAAAATATGGAAATGAAATATGTTAGAGAATTTTACAATATAAGGATAATAGAATTATACAGAATACAATATAAAGATGTATTACTATTGGATGGATTTAGGATGATAATATGAATTGTTATATTATAAATTAATTTAAAATTTTGAATATCTCATATAAAATGAAGGAATAATAGTTTAGTCAAATAAATGATTAACAATGATAATAATGTATACATATATTAGATTGATAATATGAGAATTTATACAAACAATTGTAAGTGAGGACTATGGAAAGGATGCACAAAAAATTTGTAACCAACCGACACTGTATGTATGTGACTGGAAGATGGTTTTATGCTTCATGTTTTGTGTATGTTTGTCCAAAAATAAAAAATTCTTTAAAAAAAATTATTGATTTCCCAGAATGTTTTCTATCTTATTTATCATTTGTTAAATTTATTTGGCACATATCACCATAGAGCTGCTCTCGGCAGCTTACAATAATAAAAAGGAAGAAAAATGCAAGGTGTGTAGACACAAGGAAAATACAATACTTTAATAAAATGCAATAAATTAAACAATGACAAAGTAACAACAAAAATAAATACATCAACATCAGTAGTGGGATTCAATTTTTTTTTACTACCGATTCTGTGGGCATGGCTTTGTGAGTGTGAAAGAGGAAGGATACTGTAAAATCTCCAGTCAGAGGTGGTATTTGCTGGTTCTCTGAACTATTCAAAATTTACGCTACCGGTTCTCCAGAACTGGTCGGAACCTGCTGAATACCACCTCTGATCAACATGATAACCAATATGATACCTTCCATTAAGTTCAGCATCCAGGAAGCATACCTACTTCCTTTACTAATGGTTTTTCCTTCCTGATCAGTTAGACAAACTTCAAAAGAAAGCAGTAAGCATTGGTAATTTCTGTCTTAATTTTTTAAGAGGGACTATGGGTCCTACTTGAATCCCAGAAATATTCTTGAAAATAAAGATGGTGCTGCAGGCTGGCATTTTGCTTTGAAGTATGCAGGCTTTCTTTTTTTATTCATATATAACTGAGAAATCAGTGAAGTGAAACCTGTTGGATGCTGAAGAAGTTCACTGTATCTACAGCTGCAGTGTTGTAGATCCTAGGACATTCTCACATACCCGTTGGCTATATTATAATTAAAGTAAGCCAAAGAACCCTTGAAATTATCCATCAGAAGTTGACCAAACTGCCTTTGCCACTGGGAGAAAAAATGAAAGCAATTTCTTTTGCATCAAATTGAATTGGAATGGTTACAGAAATGCAGTAGAAATGTTCAGGACAGCACAACACAAATACAGATGGAGGTATCTGACCAACTATACCGGCTGACTAAAAGCAGATACTCATTGAATTAATACTCCAAAGGGTTAGAGCAAGGTGGAAGCATTTGTGGGGGGGTAGGTAGGAAGGACCTTTTTATTTGTTTTTGTTTTTCATTATTCCTGCTTTGTTGTTCATTACCCAATAATGTATTTATTGGAGTGATTTACAAGTATTGTATATTAAGCTCCATTCTTTCCATTTGATACATACTTGGGAGCCATGGGTTATATAGCAACATGCTGTGACATCATTGGGCACTGGGGAGATTGGAGATTGTTTAGTTAACTTTTTCCTTGGTTCAGTCAAAACAAAGTTGGAGAGAACCTGCTATACAATTGCCTCTGAATAATAATGGCAAGAAATTAAAATTTCATTTTTATTTTCATGAGATTTCAATATTTCGAAATAACTGTTATTTAAAATTGGTTGATCGATCCTTCCTTCCTTCCTTCCTTCCTTCCTTCCTTCCTTCCTTCCTTCCTTCCTTCCTTCCTTTCAGGAGATATGCCTGAAAATGGAATTTCAATTCTATATATAGTTCAGACTATTATGATAGTCAATGGACATTATGGTTTGGAATTAGGGTCAAGCAGCTCATGGGAACACAGGCTTGATTTCTTCTAACAATACTTGTTCTGGATCTCTGTACTAATCTCCAAAACATGATCTACAGTGTAGAGAATTCACTACTCCAGCTGGTTTCTGTTTGATACCATAGAACACACAACATAGAATAATAAGGTTGGAAGGGACCTTAAAGGTCTTCTAGTGCAACTCTTTACTGAAGTAGATGAATATTTTGCTACATTTTTCACATTTACTACATTTTGGTTGGTTGGTTTGTTGGTTTTGATGCTAATAAGAAATCAACCCCTACAGCCAGATATAATCCAGATAATTTATTTTATTGTTCAGCTTAAATGTCAGCTCAAAGTAGAGGTGTAGTTGCCCTGCATAGGAAGAAAATTCAGAAATGGTTAAATATTTATTTATTTATTTATTATTTGGTCTTATATGCCGCCCTATCTCCCAAAGGACTCAGGGTGGCTCACATAAAAAACAATGAATACAAAAGTTAAAAGAGATTAAAAAATATTAAATCAATTAGGACCAAATAAATATTTAAAACCCCACCACAAACATTTAAAACAACCCTTAGTCCAGGCCGGCTTGTTCAAATAGCCAAGTCTTTAGGCTGCAGCGAAAGGAGCGGAGGTCAGGGGCCAATTGTAGCTCCAGGGGAAGCTGGTTCCACAAAGTGGGTGCCCCCACAGAGAAGGCCCTCCCCCTAGAGACCACCAGCCAACACTGTCTGGCCGACAGTACCCCAAGGAGACCCTGTCTGTGGGCGCGCATCGGGCAATTGGTGTTCGATGCTGGCAGGAGATGTTCCCACAAATACCCCGGCCCTAAGCCGGGGTATTTGATGGATGGCTTTATAGGTAAGCACCAGCATGTTGAATCTCACATGAAGGGCAGCCGGCAACTAATGCAAATATTAATTATCTCTGTCATCTGATATAAAAAGCTAATCTTCATTGCTTTTTTTCTTAATAGTAATAAGAAAAAGCTTTATTTCTGCCTTAATGTCACCTTTCCCCTCTTATATTGAAATCATGTATAATTTATCAAGTAGCTCTAATTAAACTATTTCTAGCAATTGTACATCTTTTTTAATGACATTCATCCATATATTTATCTATATGAAAGCTAACCTATTCACTGGTCTAGTATTTTCAGATTCTTATAGCTTTAATGGGGATAGGGGAATATGCATATTTTAAATGTCAAATTATTTCAGTAAAGCCATGAGATACCTAATAAGAATTTTAGCTAAAATATATTGCTTTCTCAATAAATACATTTATGACTCATACAAAAGGCATTGTTCCCAGGACCAAAACTCACTGTTTTCAAGAATGTCCAGAGAGCAACCATTTTCAAGAATGTCCAGAGAGCAACCAGTCAGCAAAATGAGCTTATATTAGTGGTATGAATCCTGAATCCATAGTTGAAGAAAATAGGTTAGAATTTTTTTAGTGTGATGGAATGAAGTAGGCCAAGTCAGTTTGGCTTTGATGCAAGCTAGCTTCCAAGAAGTCTAAACCAGAGGCTTTGAAATTCTATGTTACTCCTATTGGAAAACTTTATTTCAACAACTTGAAAAGGAAAAATGTTATATATTAGAGACAGTATTAGCTTAAGGATCTCACCTGAATCCTACTTATTCTTTTTACTGTCATTGTTTATCCGTTTACTAATTATTTCCACTGAAATTCTACCAGCAGAGTTACTTGTATAGTATTAATTAATAATTTGGATTTTCAGCCTACTTCCCCCCCTAAACTAACTTTTCTGTTTGCATAATTGTTGTTGTGGTGGTGATGGTGAAAATGGAAGAACAGCAGTAATGCCTGTTCCACCACATTTTATTCCCATTCTTTCATATTCTGTGTACTTTAATATAATTCAGTACAAGTAGCACTCTCTGTATATGTATGAAAGAGAGAGAGAGAGAGAAAGAAGGAAAGACTACATATTTCATAAAATCCCCTTCTCTTTATTTTTGTGTAGAATATAGTCTAATCACTTAGCTATGTGAAACAAAGCAACCTCTGCCTTAACATGCACCATAATGTATTCTGGATGAAAAGTCAAACAGCTTCAGGTATTAGATTTCTTGCTGTTGATGCAGAAAGACAGATTCTAATTACATGTTGGAATGGAATAGGGAGACTTTCTAAAAATAAGAGCAAATTGACAGTTTAATGAATGAACCTGAGAGGTGGTGGGTTCACCTTCACTAAAAGCAGAGATAAACCAGCCCCATCTGCTTGGGATGCTCCAGTTTAAATCCTTGCATTGAATTGGACTTAATGGTCTTCCATTCTTCTGTACTTCTACTTTTGGTTTTAAGAAAATCTCATTTGCATCTGGCCATCAGTTTCTGATTCTGATTTAAACTGGTAATAAATATCCAACGGATCTCCATTTCTTCTGAGATTCAGCCATCAGCTATGAATCCCAAAATGTTAAAATGACTCTTATTTCATAACTTCCTTTTGTGCACACCACTCACTCTCCCTCCCTCACTCTGTCTCTCTCTCTTTCTCTCAGCTACAGATGTGGTTAAAAGTAGAGAATGTAGAGAAATCTTTGGTATCTTCTTCAGTCATTTTCTCTCCAGGTACATTACATTTAAGTACTCGCAGCCACAAAAGTTGGCATCCAACTGCTGCTTCACTTGAAATGTGCATCTTGCTCTGGGAACTGCATTAATCATTTCCATCAACACAGCAAAGAGGTTATTAAGTGTTTGCCACACAAAAAGATTTAATTTCTCCAGCTGGACTCTCTTGCTGTTTCCTCCCAGCACACTGTTCCTGTCACAGTGGTTTAGCACCATTTTGAAATGCATTTATTTCAGCCTCAGGCAGCATATGCAACCATCCTGCTTGTTTGTTCTTTCTTCATTTTCACTTCCCTGGTAATTGAAGAGGAGGAACTGAATGGAAAGGTCCTGATGAACCGTGAGGAATCACGCTTAGCTTAGGTGCGTATTGATGTGAAACTATTCATCTGTCCAACTCTTTCTGTAGGGAAAATATGGTCTGATTCACGATTTTGTCACTTGCTTGCTCTTCTTTAAAATGCTTTTGATCAATAGTAGTTCTACAAACCACAGAAATGAAAATGGACTGTATGTGCTTGTACATTTCTTTCTTGGGTATAATAGATACATAATTGAATATTGTGGTAGAGAGTATGCAGCTAGGCAGTTTTTATGTCACTGTATAAGTTTTACAGTGTTAAATTCTGCTGGATACAATAGATGCAAAATTAAGACGACGGAAAAATATTTAGGCTTAGAAAGCCAAAATATTGCCAGCATGGTTCTGGTATATGCAAAATTAGTAATATATAAAATCCAGGAAAATGTCCCAATATTTATTTTATGCAATCATTTAAAAACAACAAATTACATTCAACAACGCCTCCAAATGTACATGCAGGTATTCCTCAACTTGTGACCAGAATTGGGACCAAAACCTCTACTGCTAAGCAGGTGGTTGTTAAGCGACTTCTGCTCTATTATACTAACTTTTTTTGTCTTGCTTATTAAGCAAATTGCTGCAGTTATTAAGGTGAATCTAAGGTGATTAAACAAATCTGGCTTCCCCTATTAACTTTGCTTGTCAGAAGTCAATTGGGAAAATCACAAATGCAGTGGAACGAAATACTACTGAAAAACATAGACTAGGAAGGAATGGAAGGACATTGTAAAAATGGGCCTTGGTGGCTCAGGCTGTTAAATGCCTGCATTTAAGTTCCAGCTGCCTACAATTACTGTAGGCTCGAATCCCACCAGGCTCAAGGTTGACTCAGCCTTCCATCCTCTCGGGGTAGGTAAATTGAGGACCCAAGATTGTTGGGGGCAATAAGCTGACTTGCAAAAATGCTGCTTAGTAATAAGCAGGCATATACAATGGAATGAAGACTATTGCTGAGCGCATTGGATTGTGCTCCAAAAAAATTGTAAGCTGCCCTGAGTCTCCGGAGAAGGGTGGCATATAAATGTAATTAATAAAATAAATAAATAATAATAAAAATGAAGGAAAGAGCATAGGAAGAAGCAGAACAAATGGAGATGAGCAGTACAATGGGGGGAGGAAGAGTGCGGAGGAAGAAAGACTATGAGTAGTAAAGATAAATGGTGAGCTGACCCAGGGCCTATGGACTCTGAACAGCTCACAAATAAAAACAATACAAAAACATAAAAGTTAAAACATACAACCCCACAGGCAGCCTGGATTACAATCAAACTATAACAAATCAAACCAAATGTGGGGCCTCACAAACACTTCTACCTCAGGCTTGAGACCAAAGCTTGGTCTTTAGGGTTTTTCAAACCTCTAGGAGAAAGAGCACCAAATATATGAAGAGGGGAATGCTGTTTCAAAGGGAGGGGACCTCAATAGAGAAGATATGCTTCCTCAGTTTCATACAATGACAACATTTAATAGAAGGAACCTGGAGTGTTCCCACTTTGAAGAAAATGATTGGAGACAAATGGTCCTTCATGTATCCCTCATACCCTGGGCCATACAAGTTTTATAGTAACCTCTTTATAGGCATTTTGAATTTTACCCAAAAGACAACTGGTAAATCAATACAACTTGTGTAGCAGTGGTGACACATGGGCATATCTGGTGATGCCCATTGGCTTGCACTGCTGTATTTTATACTAACTTAGCTTCTGGATTTTCTTCAAGGGCAGTCCCATGTAGGGAAGATTGCAATAATCCAGCCATAAAGTGATAATGCACCATGGCATGAGTCTGAAGGCCTCCTGGTCAAGAAAAGGGTGCACTTAGTTAATTTTTACAAAAAATGAGAGACAGTTTCAACTGTTGATTTAAATACAATTATAACAGCTTAGACATGGAATTAAAAATGCTGAGAGTGGGCTGGGATGGAAAATGCAGCAAGACAAACAAGTGAGGAGTATAAGTGTTTGTGACAAGACCTAGCAGTACTTGTTTACATATAAGAAGTATTTTATACACGAGATTTCTAGCTATTCCAGAAATGTATGCAATAAGAATAACTTTCTACTCTGAGGTATATATATATATGTTTTCGTAGATTTTCACGGGTAAAGGTATGTAGGTCTTGGTGTATTTGGGTCTTGTCCCATGTAAGATTGAGAATACCTTGGCAACGTTTCGACGAAATCTCATCCGTCATCTTCAGGCTGGTGTCTTCAGCTTCATTCTCCCAGAAGAATGAAGCTGAAGACACCAGCCTGAAGATGACGGATGATTTCGTCAAACGCTGCCAAGGTATCTCAATCATACACGGACAAGACCGAATACACCAAGACCTACATATATATATATATATATATATATATATATATATATATATATATATATATTCGTAGATATATATATCCTTTCTTTCTAAAGTTATTTTGACCAATATAGAATAAATTAAGGCAATTAAAGCTATTTTCACACCATTTCCATTGCTTTTCCTCCATAAAACAAAGACAATATAATGCATTGGTAACATTCCTCCTCATCTGCCATGGGAAGGGGCAGAATGAGGTGTGAGGTTCTAAGGAAGAAAAAGAAAAGAAAAGTATGATTTTGTTTTGATTCACAGTAACTGTTGAGATAATATAAAAACTGGAGGTGTGTGGATTGCTCACAATCTACCAAAATGACTTATTGATGCTGCTGAGCACAGAGAAATGGTGAGCTCATTCTGTCTCAATGAAAAGAAGCAGGGCACAATTTTATTTCACCAAAATACACATAAGCAGAATCTATGAATTCAAACATTCCAAATGTGCTATTTAGCAAACAAGTCTAGAGACCAATTAAAAGCAATTGGTGAAATGGTTTAAATGGCTATTAGCAAAAACTTCCAATCTTTAATATTCAAAGTACAGCACAAATATTAGGGAAGTTAGCAGGGTTAGCAGTTTAGGAAACAATTAGAAGAAATGGAAGAGTGCATTACCAAAATCATTTTTTCATAATGTTTTTACTTATATTTTAAGTAAGTAGCTGTTTATTTCCTACTTTGTATATCTTTGTATTTGTGTAATTTCTGTTCAACTAATATTTCAATGCCCATACAATTTTAAAATAATAAAAAGACAAAAAGTATGTTGAGTTGCCTCATGACATACTACATATCTAACTGAATCAGGCAGGCATCTTTATGAATGGGCCAAAAACATAGTCTAAGACTCCTACCCCATTGCTATGTGGGGAAAAATAGAAGATCATAAACACACATACAGGATTATTTTTAGAAAAAAAATAATTGCCCTCAATTGAAAATTTTAAACAGGTATAACACAGACACACACCCTTTTGTTTAAAAAAGAGGCTGGGCTTTTTGTCTCAAGATGTGTGGTGGTTTTTTACATGCAGATTCTATCTCCACTTGTGATAGAGGAACTGAAATCTAAAACAGAGTAGAATAACATGGAATGTATTTGTATTTTTGCTTAACCGCATATTATCTTAAAGTATGGAATGTCTAACTTCAGGAATTTTGATGTGTTAACTTCTGAATGAAAATATTCTTTATAATTCCAGGCTATGCAACTACAATTCCTAGGAACTCCAACCTGAGAGTAGGATACCAGAAGTTGTAGTTTATTAAGATTTTAAAGGTCACATTTTCTCATTTCTATTGTAGATACTACCTTGCTTTAGCCATGCTGGAATTTGATTTCAAAATTGCTATTGTTATGTTAAAATCAGTTTCCTACTACTGTCATTAAAATTAATTATAAGGGAGCCCCCCTAATTAAAGGGTACCATGTTATTGTTGTGAAATACACTAGTATACGGAATCAATCCCAACTTGTTGAAAGAAAAAAAATCAAATTGAAAAAGATAAATTGGGAGAATTAAGAAAGCAATAAATAAACAAAGCATGGGCAAAATTATGAAACTGTTTTTTAGTAATAAATATATTTTCTCAAAGTTGCACCATAAGTAAATATATTTTCTCAAAGTTGGACCATAAGGAAGCCTGAGCGCCAAAGAATAGAGGCCTTTGAACTATGGTGCTGGAGAAAACTTCTGCGAGTCCCTTGGACTGCAAGGCGATCAAACCTGTTTGTCTTTGAGGAGATCAACCCTGACGGCTCTTTAAAAGGCCATATACTGAAGATGAAACTCAAATACTTTGGCCACCTAATGAGAAGGAAGGACTCACTTGAGAAAAGCCATGGTGGTGCAGTGGTTATAGTACAGTACTTCAGGCTACTTCTGCTGACTGTCGGCTGCCTGTAGTTTGGCAGTTCAAATCTAACCAGGTTCAAGGTTGACTCAGCCTTTCATCCTTCCGAGGTGGGTAAAATGAGGATCCAGATTGTTGGGGGCAATATGCTGAATCTGTAAACCGTTAGAGAGGGCTGTAAAGCACAGTGAAGCGGCATATAAGTCTAAGTGCTATTGCTATTGCTAATGCTGGGAATGATTGAGGGCAAAAGAATGAGGTGGCTGGATGGAGTCACTGAAGCAGTCATTGTGAGTTTAAATGGACTACGGGGATGGTAGAGGACAAGAAGGCCTGGAGGAATGTTGTCCATGGGGTCACAATGGTATCAATATGATTAAAAGACATGCCATTTTGTATGATTGTGTAACTGCATATCATAAATATCCATTGTTTACATTGACCAATATTTTTATACTGCCCATCATTGCACACTAAGTACTTTACCAAAAATAAAAATAAAAAACCCTTAATGCCCTATTCCCCAACACAGAATAAAACACCTCCCCCCTAAAATATCCCAAAGTATGAAAGAATAAATCCTTAGCAGCTCACTCACCATTAAGATACAAAAGATTGTGCATGCTCGTAATGGCGGACCGATAGTTGTGAGCACCATGGAGGGGGTGGGGTTTTTTCACCGTTTTAAGGGGGTGGGGGGCTTTGTTTTCCCCCGAGCCCCTGTTTTTGTTGCTGGGGGTTTGGGGCATTTGGCGAGGGTCCAAGTGAGTCTTAGGACCCCAGGACAATGGAGTTTGGGTCCAGTTTGCTCTTGGCGGTGTTCGGGGCAGTGAGACGTTGGCGGTGGAGAGCGTTGGCATTGGCAGCTGTGGACGGAGGCTATGAACAGAGGCTGGAAAGGGCTGAAAGAGACCGGAGAAGGCTTCGGCTTTGACAGTTGATCGGTGGAGGAAGGAGGAAGGAGGAAGGAGGAGGAAGGTGGAAGGAGGAAAGAGCAGTGTTGGTTCGAAGGAAAAGCCCTGTTGCCGGTGATGGAAGATGGAAGGACGAAAGACAAAGGTCGAAAGAGTTTGAAAAAGATTGTGTGGGAGTTGAGGGAGGCGTGGATGGTGCTGCCAGGGACAAATGATGGAGCGGCTCCTGGGGATATCGGTAGCATTGTTGGGGACATCGGAGTACCAGAATGCAGCCAAACGAAGGAGAAGACCAGCGAGTCACCCGGGTGGGGGGCCTAGCGGTCAGCCTGGTGGGCACATTTGGTTGCTGCGCTTGGCTGGGTGTGGCCGGGAGGTCCCCACCGGGCAATGGACTCCAACTTTGGGTTGGCTGTTGCTCGGGTTTTTGTATCCTGTTTTTGGTGATTGAGTTCTGGGAGATGCATATTAGGAAGAGAAAGATCCAATGACGGCCCTGGCGGAGAGCCCAACGGTTAGTCCATCGAGTGCATTGTGTTTGCACTTTGATGGGCATGACCAGGGAGGCCCCGCCAGGTGAGAGCTATGGTTGTATTGTGTCTCCTGCCCACATGTACTATTTGTAGATCAATGTTCCTGAACCTAAGAGACCACACTGGTCTGGAACTATATATGACTTTGTCCTGAGATTTACTGACCTTTAAGACTTTAGACTTCTGCCAACTTCATTGTTTTTTAATTGCCTGGAGAACTTAACAACTGGACTATTCTCTCCCCTCTGTCACCCTGTACAGGGATCTAGGTGGGTCCCTCACCGTGGTGAGAGGGTGATGGGGTTGGCTTTTACCCTGCTGCTGTGAGAGGCCAGTGGGGATTGCCTATCCTACCTGATCCTGGCCTTAGGGGGATCTCCACCATGGTGGGAGGATGGTGGAGAAGCTGTTTCTATTCTGCCCTCCCCCTCATGATTAGCAGTGAGAGAGCTATCGTGGGTGGCCGGTGTACTCTCATTTATTGAGAGTTACACCTGTTCAGGGGTGATACGTTTATCATCCGGCGTTTTCTTCCCCATTTCTCTCTGTCCATTTTTTAACAGAATGGTCTCACTCTCTTATTCAATATCAGAATTGCGGACCCTCGGGAGGGTCCCCTTATCCTGGGAGTGGCCCGACAGCCTGTCAAAAGCTTACCTTGATGATGGATTTTGGAATCCCAAGAGGTGGCATGCTGCAAAACGGGGTTTTAAGGGGATAAGGGGTGGGTTACACAAATTTTTAATCAAATTTTTACATGGGTTAGGGAGGGTTGGAGAGAGTGAATCTGGGTGGGAATGTGGGGGGTTCTCCCAGCACACTCTCGATTGTTGTCCAAGCCTGGTGGGGGTTGTGGTGGGGGAGGGGTGGAAGGGGGCTTGGGGCTTCAGGGGAGAGAGCTGGTTTTAAGATCTCCACAGTGATTGGGTATGGCAGGGGATGACAAAACAGAGGGACGGATCAGTATAGGGGAGTGCACCCCTGCTATTTACGAGCAGTGGCACGCTCCAACCCTCTGGCTCCTGCCCACTCCCCTGGGGGTACGGGAGGTCAGGTTCCTGGGCTCAGGATGGTTTATGTCAATCCATGGTGAATAAAGCCCCCCTCATCAAGGAATGGGGCTGCAGACCTGGCTTGCATCACAGAGACCTGATTGGGACCAGAGGGAGGGGTCCCTCTGTGTGATTTATGCCCCCCAGGTTTCCGGGTGCTACACCAACCTCGAGCCCAGGGTAGGGGCGAGGGAGTGGTGGTGGTTGTTAGGGAGTCCTTTTGTCCGAGGGTGGTCACTGTTCTGAAGATAGGCAGGTGTGAGTCTCTTCTCCTGAGGCTGGGCCCTGGGGGTCAGTTGGGGCTGTTGCTCGCATAGTTTCTCCCAGCTGCATGACAATGGCCCTGCCTGAGCTACTCGATGTCCTCTCGGGGGTGGTGCTGCAATTCCCTAAGCTTATGGTCTTGGGGGACTTCAACCTCCCCTCTCTGGGTGGGGCATTGGAGTTGGAGCAGGAGTTCATGGCTTCCATGACAGCTATGGACCTGACCCAAATAGTTCAGGGTCCAACCCATGAGGGTGGACACACACTCGACCTGGTTTTTATCTCCGGACAGTGGTATAATAATCTGTGGGGGATTATTAACTTCACAACCCCTGTCATGGACCCATCATTTTCTCCTTCAGCTAGGCTTCCATTATGTCACTCCATGCTGCTGGGACACATAACTGACCAGGTGGTTCCATCCCAGGTGCCTGATGGACCCAGAGGGGTTTCAGTCGGCGCTTGGGTTGTTTCCTGCCTCCCTTACTCACAACTCGGCTGAGACCCTGGTGAATGCCTGGCAACAGGCTGCCTCAGAGGCTCTTTTTAAAAAAAATTACATTTATATGTAATAAAAAAAATGAGTTGCCCGAGTTGCCCCTTTGCGGCCCCTGACCTATCTCAGATCCCGGTTAGCTCCTTGGTTTTCCGTGGAGCTCTGGGAGATGAAGTGATGGAGGAGGGGCCTAGAGAGCAGTTGGAGGTCCAGCCATTCTGAATCTGACCGGTCCCAGTTGAGGTCCTTTACTAGGACCTACCTGGTGGCAATGAGAGTGGTGAGGTCCTCTTACTTCGCTGTTCTCATTGCATCTGCAGAGAATCACCCGGCTGCCCTGTTTGGGGTTGCCCGCTCCCTCTTGAATTGGGGGGGTGACCCTTTGCAGGGACGTGGTGAGGAATTTAGTCATCACCTGGTTGTTATGACCTGGGATGAGTTTGACCCTGTGACTCCAGATGAAGTGGACAGGGCCATGCAGAGGCTGAGTTCCAACATGTTTTTATTGGACCCATGTCCTTCCTGGCTGGTGTATGCTGCCTGGAAGGTTACATGAGACTGGCTCCAGGCAGTTGTCACTGCTTCGTTGAGTGAGGGGTTCTTCTCGGCCGCCTTGAAGGAGGAGGTGGTGAGGCCCCTCCTCAAGAAGCCTGCCTTGGACTCAGCTGTTTTGAACAACTTTCATCCAGTCTCCAACCTTCGCTTTATGGCGAAGGTTGTTGAGAGCGTGGTGGCATCCCAGCTTCCGAGGTTCCTGGAGGAAGCTGATTACTTAGATCCATACCAATCGGGTTTCAGGCCTGGGTAAAGCACAGAGACGGCATTGGTCGCGCTGATGGATGATGGAGGGCTCGGGACAGAGGATATTCCTCTGTCCTAATCCTATTAGATCTCTCAGCAGCTTTTGATACCATCGATCATGGTATTCTGTTGCAGCACCTCTGGGGATTGGGGGTGGGAGGCACCATTCTTCAGTGGTTCTCCTCCTACCTTTCGGGACGCTCGCAATCAGTGTTGGCAGGAGGGCAAAGGTCGGCTCCGCAGCCCCTCGCTTTTGGGGTGCCCCAGGCATCGGTCCTCTCTCCCCTCCTGTTCAAATCTATATGAAGCCGCTGGGCGAGATCTTCCGTGGTTTTGGGGTGAGGTATCATCAGTATGCTGATGATACCCAGCTCTACATCTCCACCAACCAACTCAGTGATGCCCTCTCTGTGATGTCTCATTGCCTGGAAGTGGTGCATATCTGGATGGGGAGGACCAGGCTCCAGCTCAACCATGCCGAGGGTGAGTGGCTATGCGTACCAGCATCTTGGGTGGTCCAGGATGTTCAACCTTTGGTTATGGGGAGAGAGGTGTTGCCCCCCGTAGATAGAGCTCACAACTTGGGTGTCCTCCTGGATTCACGGCTCAGTTTGGAGGAGCAGGTGGGAGCCATGGCCAGGAAGGCATTCGCCCAGGTGCGCCTGGTGCACCAGTTGCGCCCCTACCTGGACAAAAATGTGCTACGCATGGTCACTCATGCACTCATTACATCCCGGATCTACCACTGCTATGCGCTCTACATGGGACTGCCCTTGCGGACCACGCGGAGGCTTCAGCTGGTGCAGAATGCGGCTGCGCGGGTTGTGATGGGGATATCCCGATACTCCCATATTACACCCTTCCTGCGTGAGTTGCATTGGTTGCTGGCTGCCCTCCGTGTGAGATTCAAGGTGCTGGTGCTTACCTATAAAGCCATCCATGGCTTAGGGCTGGGGTACTTGGGGGAACGTCTCCTGCCAGCATCGAACACCAATCACCCGGTGCACGCCCACAGACAGGGCCTCCTTGGGGTACCGTCAGCCAGACAGTGTCGGCTGGTGGTCCCTAGGGGGAGGGCCTTCCCTGTGGGGGCGCCCACTTTGTGGAACGAGCTTCCCCTGGATCTACGATTGGCCGCTGACCTTCGCTCCTTTCGCCATGGCCTAAAGACGTGGCTATTTGAACAAGCCGGCCTGGACTAAGGGGGTGGGGGTTGTTTTAAATGTTTGTGGTGGGGTTTTAAATATTTATTTGGTCCTAATTGATTTAATATTTTTTTTAAATCTCTTTTAAATTCATTGTTTTTTATGTGAGCTGCCCTGAGTCCTTCGGGAGATAGGGCGGCATATAAGACCAAATAATAAATAAAATAAATAAATAAATAACGATTCAGAAGTTTGTTTGAATAAATTATCTTTATATCCCTGCAGAATAGTAGTAATGAAAGGGATACATAATTCTAAAGCATCAGGACTTGCTACCCAGAAAATACACATAGATTTTGAAACAAGAGCAACAAGTTTTGATAGTTAAGATAAAAGCATGCTGTGTTGTTACTTCTTGATTGGTTGATGGAGTTGATGTTTCCAGATTGGTTGGCTTTTTTGTAAGAACCTGTGTGGCTACAACCCAGTGACCTACTTGTGAGCTTCGATGTCATATCCCTCTTCACCCAAGTACCTATTAAAGAAGACTTGACAGCTATCCAAAAGAAGTACAATCCCCCTAAGCACATCCTAGATCTGACCAACCACTGCCTAATCAACACATACTTCATCCACAATGGACAAAGATATAAACAGATAGAAGGAGCACCTATGGGATCACCCCTCTCACCCGTCATCGCTAACCTATACATGGAACACTTTGAAACCAATGCTCTAGACAAATCTGAACACAAACCCAAACTCTGGCTTAGATATGTAGATGACACGTTCGTAATTTGGCCACATGGGAAAGAAAAACTGGACAACTTCCTCACACATCTCAACAGCCTTCACCCCAAAATACAATTTACCATGGAAACAGAAACCAACAACCAACTTCCCTTCCTGGACATCCTAATCTACAAAAAACCCAATGGCTTCCTAGGACACACCATCTACCGGAAGAAAACACACACCAACCGCAACTTAAACGCACAATCCCATCACCACCCTGCACAGATCAACTCCGTAGCCAAGACCCTCATCTACAGAACCAAACGCCTAGCTGACAAAGACCACCTGAGAACAGAATTGCACACTCTCACTAACATATTAATTTCCAACGAATTCTAAAGAAACACAATTACTAACCTAATCCTAAGGGGGACACTCCCCAAAAAACTGAGACACAGAACAGGGCAACAGCATTGTCCTCGTCCCCTACATCAAAGGCACCACAGATAAAATTAGCAAAATTCTCCACAAACATGATATCAGGCAGCCTTCGGCATTGACCAAAAAATAGCCAACATCTTAAGAAACTCCAAGGACAAGATCCAGCTAGAAAATCAAGGAGTTTATGAAATACCATGCAAAATTTGTCCAGCCACATACATTGGACAAACCAACAGGAGAATAAATGCACGCATTGCAAATCACAAGAACGCAGTCAGAAAAGAAGAAAATACTTCCTCCCTTTTCCTCCACCTTAAAGCCACAGGACTTGAAATTGATTTTGAGGGAACCAAACTTATCTCCAATACTGAACACTTCAACAAGAAAATAATTAGGGAAGCCATTGAAATAGAGAAACACCCCCATAACATGAATAAACGGGGTGACACTTCCCACCTACCAGACATCTGGAAACTAGCCCTAATCAACAAATGAGTCCCAGCCACGAAAACCAACACAGGACCCAAAACAACACATGATGCCACCACCAATCTCCCTCACCAGACTCAAAGCCAAACCCATCCCATAGATGACAGACAACCACCATCCAGAAACCAGACCATGGCTGCATCTCCAGCTGCTACACCCCCCTCCGATCCCCAAACTAAGCAAACTGACACACACCATGAACACATAGCCAGACCTCAAACTCGGAGCCAAACCAAAGCCTGGAACATTACATCCCAGCCATCCGCTCAGAATATTACATCACGGAACTCAGGAGGTTACAACACAAAACCTCAGGATGTTACAACACAGCCAATGACCCAGGAGATTACAGCACAAGACCCAGGATGTCACAACAATAGAACTCAGAAGGTCATCACACAGCCCGTTACCCAGGTCGTTACAACACAAAAGGCTGATAGACACACAGCCAATACTTCAGCCACACAGGTTCTTACGAAAAAGCTAACCAATCTGCAAACATCAACTCCATCAACCAATCAAGAAGTAACAACACAGCCATCCAACCCACTCACAATAGAGCCAGCACACTACACCTCCCCACCAGTATTTATAGAGAGATGGCAGCTCTGATCACGCTTTGCTCGTACAAGCACGAAGCTGAAAACACCAGCCTGAAGATGGTGAGTGGGACCTCGTCGAAACGTCGGCAAGATACTCTCAATCTTACACAGGAAAAGACCTGAACACAGCAGGACCTGCATACCCGTGAAAATCTATAAAAACATGTTTGTGTGTGTGTGTGTGTGTGTGTGTGTGTAATGAAACCATATTTATATGTATATGTATATATAATGTAACCATACATGATAAGACAAATGTCTCCATCATGAACTTTTACTGATTTTCAATTGTTTAATTCTATTCAACAAACAAAGAGTGTCAAAAAGGTCAAGACTTGTTCTCCATCATTGCAGAGCGCAGAATGTGGAACATTAGATTTAAATTATAGGAATTACAGGAAGGCAGACTGAGACTGTACGGTATTAAAAAAACCCTCAAAAGTAAAAGCTGTTTGACAGTGGAACCAATTACCCAGAGAGATGGAGAGCTTTCCTTCACTGGATGTGCTTAGGCAGAAGCTAGACAGGCATTTTTCAGGAATGCTTAATTTGGAATTCTATACTAAGTATGGAATTGGTCACAATGTCCTAAATGACACCTCCAATTCTATGTTCTATGGACTGTAATTAATAGTACTAAGGTTTACTAAAGGAAATAAAGGTTCATTTACAGGAATTCTATACAAATGATCACATCAAATGTGTTCCTTCCTCACCACTCATGTAGGAGAGAAAGAAAATGCTAAAAAGTAGAATGAAGGAGCAAGAGAAACTGTGTCAGAAGAAGAAAGGGTAAGATAAGGGATACCTTGTTTTGGTTCAGATCTCACTCAGTATTTATTTCAGTTCTGTCTTTCATTGTTTTCTTACCTCCACCATAAAGGCGAACTCTTAGTGACCACAATAGATTTCCTCCATGAATATATTTAATCTAGCTTGGTTCAAATATTCCAGTGGATCATCCATCATCATTGTAACTAATTCCATTCTTTTTTTTACCTGTAAGCCCTGTAAAATAGACCAGGTTAAGAAACTAATGCCAGGTCAAAGTTACTTTTATTGGAACAGAATATTGCAAGTCTGGATGTGCTTCTCCATTCCCTCACTTTATCTTTGTGTGAACTAGGGAGAAATGTAGTCAAATTGGTTTCTTGAAACAGTCTGAAGCCTTGTTTGTCTGACCATTGCCTTGACAGCAGCTTTTCCTCCAGTCCTTTAAGGCCATTCCCTCTGCCCTACACACTGCAACCTTCTTTTCCTTCTGTCAGCTCTGTAAGATAGACAGGACAGAAATACACACTAAGTTGCCTTTAAGCTACTTTTATTAAAACAGTAAAGTACCTGAATCTTGCATCTAAATGTGCTTCTTTTCCCCTCCCTCTTTTATCTTTTTTATTTAATTCTTGGTATAGGCTCAAACCACATTTTTCAGATTGTTTTACCTCTGTCTACCCATGCCATCTTCTATAGTATCTATATTTTCCTTCCACTTTACCCAGCATTAGAGCCTTCTCCAGAAGATAGTTTTTTGAATATTACAGGTGAAACTCGAAAAATTAGAATATCGTGCAAAAGTTCATTTATTTCAGTAATGCAACTTAAAAGGTGAAACTAATATATGAGATAGACTCATTACATGCAAAGCAAGATAGTTCAAGCCATGATTTGCCATAATTGTGATGATTATGGCTTACAGCTCATGAAAACCCCAAATCCACAATCTCGGAAAATTAGAATATTGTGAAAAGGTGCAATATTCTAGGCTCAAAGTGTCCCACTCTAATCAGCTAATTAAGCCATAACACCTGCAAAGGGTTCCTGAGCCTTTAAATGGTCTCTCAGTCTGGTTCAGTAGGAATCACAATCATGGGAAAGACTGCTGACCTGACAGTTGTGCAGAAAACCATCATTGACACCCTCCATAAGGAGGGAAAGCCTCAAAAGGTAATTGAAAAAGAAGTTGGATGTTCCCAAAGTGCTGTATCAAAGCACATTAATAGAAAGTTATGGAAGGGAAAAGTGTGGAAGAAAAAGGTGCACAAGCAGCAGGGATGACCACAGCCTGGAGAGGATTGTCAGGAAAAGGCCATTCAAAAGTGTTGGGGACTTTCACAAGGAGTGGACTGAGGCTGGAGTCAGTGCATCAAGAGCCACCATACACAGATGGATCCTGGACATGGGTTTCAAATGCCGTCAGAAGCGTCTTACCTGGGCTAAAGAAAAACAGAGCTGGTCTGTTGCTCAGTGGTCCAAAGTCTTCTTTTCTGATGAGAGCAACTTTTGCATCTCATTTGGAAACCAAGGACCCAGTGTCTGGAGGAAGAATGGAGAGGCACAGACTGCAAGATACTTGAAGTCCAGTGTGAAGTTTCCACAGTCTGTGTTGATTTGGGAAGCCATGTCATCTGCTGGTGTTGGTCCACTGTGCTTCATTAAGTCCAGGGTCAATGCAGCCATCTACCAGGAGATTTTGGAGCACTTCATGCTTCCTTCCTCAGATGAAGTTTATGGGGATGCTGACTTCATTTTCCAGCAGGACTTGGCATCTGCCCACACTGCCAAAAGCACCTAAATCTGGTTCAATGACCGTGGGATTACTGTGCTTGATTGGCCAGCAAACTCACCTGACCTGAACCCCATAGAGAATCTATGGGGCATTGCCAAGAGAAAGATGAGAGACATGAGGCCGAACAATGCAGAAGAGCTGAAGGCTGCTATTGAAGCATCCTGGTCTTCCATAACACCTCAGCAGTGCCACAGGCTGATAGCTTCCATGCCATGCCGCATTGAGGCAGTAATTGCTGCAAAAGGGGCCCAAACCAAGTACTGAGTACATATGCATGCTTATACTTTTCAGAGGTCCAATATTGTTCTATGTACAATCCTTGTTTTATTGATTGCATGTCATATTCTAATTTTCTGAGGCTGTGGATTTGGGGTTTTCATGAGCGGTAAGCCATAATCATCACAATTATGACACATCATGGCTTGAACTATCTTGCTTTGCATGTAATAAGTCTATCTCATATATGTTTCACCTTTTAAGTTGCATTACTGAAATAAATGAACTTTTGCACGATATTCTAATTTTTCGAGTTTCACCTGTATGTCCAGAGAATAATAATTTGATTTGGTAATTTGTGTGGGAAGGACTTAGTTACTTACTGCAGCTTGCATTTTAAAGTTAAATGACAGTTAAAACTGTTAACATAAATCTAATTCAGTTCTTATTTTATAAATGGAAAATAGTGTCATTACTCAAGGGAGGAGAGGAGAAGAGAGGAAAGAAGAGGAAAGGGGAGGAGTGGTGAGGTGAGGAGAGGAGAGAGAGAGGACTTAAAGGATACACAAGACACCATGAATTGTCTATTGTTTCATAAAAATTCATAAGGATGTTGCAAGTATTTGATCAGCTCATGATCGAATGATCAAAACATGATCAGCTCATGTCATTATCTAAGTTCTGTCAATATAGGATAAAATGCCACTGGATTGAATATTAGGAAATCATCACTTCATTCTAATCCAGATAGATGGATGGATGGATGGATGGATGGATGGATGGATGGATGGATGGATGGACAGATGGACGGACGGACAGATGGACGGACGGACAGACAGACAGACAGACAGACAGATAGACAGACAGACTGACTGCTTTATTCCAACTATTTCATTGGCTAAAGAATGCAATGACTGGATATTTGCTAAGCAAATTATTGGTCATTTTTTCTGATGCTCTTCAAGTTGATGAACCAACGTTGTCCTAGCTATTTATTTACAAATAGTGACATTTGCAGGGAGGTATTTTTAAAAATAAAGATGAAAATTATAAATGCAAAATTGAAGTTCCACTTCTTTTTGTATGCATATACGAAATGCAGAGTTCCAATTTTTTGGTGGCAATCACTACCCTGAATTTTTTTAAAAAACTACTTCTCCTTGGCAGATGCCACTATCTGTAAGTCCTGTTTCACTATATTTAAAGTTGATTCTTCAAACTGGCAAAAGTAGCTTTTTATCTCTCTTTTCTCAGAATGGTAAGAAAATAAATTATTACTATTTTAGTTTTGTCCCATTGCCATGACATATTTATTTTTCAACATAAATCATTGGAAGTTATTCACATTACACTGAGAGGGGATCAGTGACAAGAATTATTTTGGAACACTAATTAAAGTTAACTGGTTTTTATTCAAACATTTGCAATGTACTTTGAATGCTATTTGACAATTTCCTTTCAAAAAGCCTACAATATACAATAATACAATCCATATTAGTTATGGCAACTAAAACTTACAATGAATGCATAATATTCATAGAACAAACTTGATGCCTTATCAAGAGTCTATCCAGTTACCCAAACAGCTACATGCCAACCCATCTTCTACTTTGTCAATCTCAGGGCATAAACTAGAACTTATTCCATAGGAAGGCTAAATCTACTTTTCTTTAGATTTGACTACAATAAGAAAATCTTACAAGTCTGATTTTGTTGTATCTTCTTGTCATCCATATAGCTGAATGAATTAAGGAGGTGTCTGTTTGAACCACTTTTGAACATTACAATACTTCTTGGCTTTAAAAAGTTTTAGCTTTTGTTGTCTTGGCTAAAGAGTCTTCATATCTCCACTAAGATTTATTATTTTTATTATTTTATTAGACTTGTATGCCGCCCTCTCTCCTTAAGGACTCAGGGCGTGAACAATAAAAACCCAATACAAATTACAATAAAAAGTCATTAAACAAATACAAGCCTAATCAGTGATTATAAAATTTAAAAATTAAAACAAAGAGTAAAAATCAACCCACACCCCCGAAGTCAGTCCAGACCGGCCTGTTGAAACAACTAGGTCTTCAGGTCCCAGTGGAAGGAGTGGAGATCAGGGGCCAAATGGAGGTCCATGGGGAGTTGGTTCCATAGGGCGGGTGCTCCCACAGGCCCTACCCCTGGACACTGCCAGTCGACAAAGCCTAACCGACGGAACCCCAAGGAGGCCCCGCCTATGGGAGCGTACAGGAGATCAGAATGTGATGCTGGCAGGAGGCGTTCCCGCAAGTACCCTGGACCCAAGCCATTTAGGACTTTATAAGTTGTTACTAACACCTTGAAACTAACCTGGAAGGCAACCGGCAACCAATGCAGGTCACGCAGGAGGGGTGTAACATGGGAGTATCAGGACACCCCCATCACAGCCCGCACAGCTGCTTTCTGCACCAGCTGCAACCTCCAGGTGGTCCGCAAGGGCAGTCCCATGTAGAGACCGTTGCAGTAGTCGATTCGGGAGGTGATGAGCGCATGAGTGACTGTTCACAGGGCATCTTGGCTCAGGTAAGGGCAGAGCTGGAGAACCAGCCAAACCTGGGCAAAAGCCCCCCTGGCCACAGCTCCCACCTGCTCTTCCAAACTGAGCTGTGAATCCAGGAGGACACCCAGGTTCTGCACCCTGTCCACGGGGGGCAACACCTCTCCCCGCATGACCAAAGATGGTATATCCTGAGAAAACCGAGATGCCGGTACGTACAGCCACTCAGTCTTAGCCGGGTTGAGTCGGAGCCTGTTCCTCCCCATCCAGATCTGCACCGCATCCAGACACTAGGACACCACGGAGAGAGCATCACTGACATGGTTTGGGGTGGAGATGTAAAGCTGGATATCATCTGCATATTGGTGATACCTCACCCCAAAACCATGGATGATCTCACCCAGCACCTTCATGTAGATGTTGAACAGGAGAGGTGAGAGAACCGACCCTTGCGGCACCCCAAAGTGAGGGGCCTCGGGGCCGGTCTCTGCTCCCCTGCCAACACCCACTGTGAGTGGCCCGAGAGGTAGGAGGAGAACCACCATAAAATGGTGCCCCCCACTCCCAACCCCTGGAGCCGCCGCAGTAGGATACCATGGTCGATGGTATCAAAAGCCACTGAGAGAACTTAAAGGAGCAGAACAGAGGAAAAAACCCTATCCTGAGCCCTCCAGAGATCATCCATCAGCACAACCAATGCTGTCTCCATGCTGTGCCCAGGCCTGAAACCCGATTGGTACAGATCCAGATAATCAGCTTCCTCCAGGAACATCGGTAGCTGCTGAACCACCACGCTCTCAACAACCTTCACTAAAAAATGAAGGTTGGAGACTGGACGATAGTTGTTCAAAATAGCTGGGTCCAAGGCAGGCTTCTTGAGGAGGAGTCTCACCACTGCCTCTTTCAAGGCGGCGGGAAATAAACCCTGACTCAAGGAAGCGTTGACAACTGCCTGGAGCCAGCCACGTGTAACCTCCCTGGAGGCATAAACCAACCAGGAAGGACACGGGTCCAATAAACACGTGGTGGAAGACAACCTCTGCATGATCCTGTCCACTTCATCTAGGGAAACAGGGTCAAACTCAACCCAAGTAAAATTGGCCAGACTCATTGTCACCCCGTCATCCGACCCCTGCCAGTCTGAGTCCAAGCTGGCCTGAATCTGAGCGACCTTATCTGCCAGATGCTGACTAAATTCCTCTGCTCTGCCCTCTGGGTCCTCCCTCACCTCTAAATGCAAGAGGGAGGGAGTGACCCTGAACAGGGCAGCCGGATGATCATCTGCAGATGCAATGAGAGCAGAGAAGTAGGCACAACTCGCCGCTCTGATTGCTTCCAGGTAAGTCCTAATATAGGCTCTTAGCTGAGCATGGTCAGATTCGGAGCAGCTCGTCCTCCACTTGCTCTCTAGGTACCTTCTCCGATGCTTCATCCCCTGGAGCTCCTCAGAAAACCAGGGAGCTAACCGGGATCTATGACAAGGAAGGGGCTGCAAGGGGACCACCTGGTCGAGCACCTCCAAGGCCACCTGTTGCCAGGTGGCCACCAAGGTCTCAGCTGAGCTGTGGTCAAGGGAAGTGGGCAAGAACCCCAGTGCCATCTGAAACTTCTCCAGATCCATCAGGCGCCTGGGGTGGAACCATCGAATTGGCTCCTCATCCCAGCAGCGAGGGATGGCCTGTTGGAAGACCAACCACAAGATATAGTGATCAGGGGCTGGCTAACCGGTGAGCCCCCCCAGATCACTACCCCACTGCCCTGAGATAAAAACAAGGTCAAGCGTGTTCCCCCCCTCATGAGTAGGGCCTTGAATCACCTGGGTCAGGTCCATGGCTGCCATGGATGCCACGAACTCCCGAGTGAACCCCGACGCCTCCCCCAGAGAGGGCAAGTTGAAATCCCCCAGAACCACAAGCCTGGGGAACTCCATTGCCACCTCCGAGAGGGCATCAAGCAGCTCAGGAAGGGCCGTCGCTACGCAGCTGGGGGACAGGTACGTAAGCAACAAATCCAACTGACCCCCCGGGCCCAGTCTCAGGAGGAGGGCCTCACACCCGCCTATCTGTGGGACAGTGACCTCCCTTGGAAGCAGGGTCTCCCTAATAACTATGGCCACCCTCCACCCCTTCACTGGGCTCATGACCGATGAAGCACCCAGAAACCTGGGGGACATACATGACAAAGAGGGACCCCTCCCTCAGGTCCCAACCAGGTCTCCGTGATGCATGCCAGGTCCACAGCCTCCTCCTTAATGAGTTCACGGAGGAGGGGTGACTTATTGGCTATGGACCTGGCATTCACATACACCAGCCTAAGCCCAGGGACCACACTTCCCAAAACCCCAGGGGAGTGGGCAGAAACCTGAGGGTCAGAGCACGTCACTTCTCGCAAGCAATGGGGACACACTCCCAAAACATAATTTGGCCCTCTGTCTCACCCCCTCCTGCCATGTCCGATCACCCTAGGAATTGCCATTCCCTCCCTAATCACACAGAACCCCAAGGCCCCCTTCACCCAGCCCCCTCCACCAATACCTGTTTCTGGCCTGGACAAACCCAGATTTTGTGTTGAAAGTTGATTTCCCACCCCCTCCCTATCCCATTAAAACATTGAGTTAAAAAATTTAAAAGTTGTCCCTTAAATACATTATTAAAATTTAACCCCCTGGTTGCGCCATGCCACCTCTCGGGATCCCAGGATCCGTCCTTAAGGTAGGCTCTTGGTAACCCAGTGGGCCACCCCAAGGACAAGGGAGCAGTCTTGAGGGCCCATAACTCTGACAGCGAGTAAACACACATATAAAACCGATGGATCACAATTCATGGAGGGGTGGAAATAAGATGGAAACATCATTCGGCAAGATGATAAAAATGTTACACAGATGTAAAATGTATAGATGAAAGATCCAGGTATCAGTGTCCACAAGGTTCCACACCCCTAACAGCCCTCTCACCAACTGTTTGGGGGGACCAGAGTCAAAAATGGTCTACCCACCGCTCTCTCACCACAGTGGTCAGCAACGAAGTTGGGGCTGATGGGTCAATAAATCAACCCCTCTGCCCTCTCATGACAGAGGGATTGAGTCCACCCATTGTCCTCACACTACAATGGGGAACCCAACCTGAAACCACACCTTGGGGGAAGGAAGGGGTCCAAGAATAGATTAAGGACTACAGCAGCTGCCGATAGATGACACCGCACCCACCAAAGTGCAAACAGAAGAGTCAGGGCAACCAAGAAGGAGGGGCGGTAAAAGGCAGGGGTGGCAGACAGCCCAAGAATGACAAATGGGGGGTAGGCAGGAGGACCAGACAGCGAGTCCAGAGTCGATGCAGCTGTTAGTTCCATCACAACAGCCATAAGGTCCAGAGCCGCAAACACCGGCCTTCCGTGGGGGTCTCTCCTCCGATGATAACTCCAACTTCCAACCCCCGCCAGGCCTCTGTCAGCTCACCAGACCCGGCCAATGCCCACCGGTGCCGTCGTTCCAGGCTCGAATCACTCCAGCCGTTTCACTTCTACCAACCCCTCAACGGCGCTGCCATCCCTGTAGCTTCAAAACCAGCACCACTACTGTCGACATGGAGCCCTCTTCTCTCCAAGGCTCTCACCCTCAGGGGGGGACCAGCAACATCAGAGGGGACATTGGCGTTGATATCCACTGTCGGTGCCACCGCCACCAACGCAGGCCACATCGCTGTCATCAGGGATCCTGTCAAGGCTGCCGAAATCGCCAAGACCACCAAGCCAACAAGACCACCAAGATCGCCGGGCCGCCGAGACCACTGCCGAGACAGCCGAGGACATTGTCGACTCACCCAACTGCTGACAGCAAGGCCCCCAAGGGCCACTGCCACCGCCGCCTCCTCTGAAACCTCCGCCAAGGCAGCCACCATCTCCCTGCCGCCAGGGCAGGCCGCCGAAGCAAAAAAGCCCGGCCACGCCTCGCCACCAGCCGAACTGAACCAAAAAACAGCCCGGCACCACGCTGAGACCCTCAGGTAAAAGTTCCAAGGGGTCTAACAGCACCAGGGGCTCTTCCTCCACCAAAATCGCCAAAACAGCAAGCCACCCCTAGAGAGCGTGGAACCGCCATCTTGGGCATGGGCATCTTCCTTACTGTCTACATACTCTCAGTAAGAACCATACTCAAAATGTACAGACTGATGGTTTTGACTTTGGATAAAAATCAGATTTAATTCAAATGTATAATTGTATTGCTTTTGCTATTCTTTTTTTCTCCTTTCTTTTAACACTTTTTAAAAAGTGGAAATATTACTTCTGAATACTTTCCTGCACTTAATACATTATGGGAAAAGAATTGATAGAGAAAACAGTTTCTGCCATTAGAAATATCAGTATGTGTTCAATCTATAATTTATGGAAGCTTTTATTATTCTACAAGAAGCCATGCTGCTAATTTATTTAGCATTCACAAAATCATGTAGTAAACTTGCTGTTGGTATCAGATTTGATAATCAGTTCAATTTTCCCCTGTAAACATTCTGGATATTGCATTGACATAATAATATATGTATACAGTGGACAAAAGGGGAAAAAAGAATTTAATGTCTTCTCCCAAAAAGGGGAAAAGGTCTCCCCAAAAATAAAACCTTTCTAGGATATTTCTAGACAGCCATGTGCCATAATGATTAAGATATGAAGTTTAGATGCTGAATGATATTGAGCCTGTTATTATCTGTCAATCCAATGACCTCACAGGATGTGGATGTGATATAAAATTGAATGGGAAATGCTTTACAAATGCAACCTTGAACTCCAGAAGGAAAGGCAGGAGATAAATGTAATGAATAATAAATAAAAATAAATATTCCATCAACCTGTCAGTGGGCGAGTCTCATTGAATTCTTGTTATTCTTCTTTGCAGTTCAAGAATTTGTCCTTGCTCCATAAGAATGAAGCTTCCTCGAACTTGTAGAACAGACTGATTGGTGACTTTTTCAGTCTTTTTGAAGACAAGCAAGCAAGCGTATCTACAATCTTTCTATAAAGACTGTATACATATTTAATTTTTGCTTAATTTAGTGAACATCTAAAGAAGCTTTATTTTCAATTACATAATGTTTCTGCCATAAAAAAACTTTCTTCAATTGATAGCAGAATACAGGCATAAATAAAACATACGCTTATATTAAGGTTTTATGTTATGGCTTTAAGATATTTGTTATGCTGAAGTGCAACCACTGCTTAAAATAAGTAGGAATATAACTATGTCAGTTTGGAAAGCACATTCAAGAAATATAAATGCAGTTTGAGGTAAACAAAGGGTAAATTATTTCCTTTGACAGGGAATTCCTGCTGTTGGATTCTTACGTCTGATGGAGACAATAATACCTTTTACACAATTTTTTAAAGTTAAATATGCAAATTAAGATATATTCACATGCTTACTGGAAACCTAACCCAACCAAAATCAAAAGCATTCAAGATAATTCTAGATATTACATTAATTTCTTAGAGTGCATTGAACAACTAGATTTGTAAAAAGAAAGTAGGTAGCATCTCTGAATCAAGATCAGTTCATGTGGATCAAAGAGGATCAAACATTTAACCATAGTGACTTTGTTTCTAAATGTTACTGACCCTCCCACAGACATTATTACTAATATTCCAATGTGTACCAGAATTTTCAGAACAAGTGCTTATGTGGTGCCATGCTCAACAAAATATATAGATTGTTAGAAAATGATAGTTCTTCCTCCATTCTAAAGAGTGGAGAGTACCCCAACATTTTTGAACAAGACCATCTCAGCATTTTTTAACTTCTGCATGCTGTTGTAGGCTTAAACTGCCCCAACTCCTTCCCAGCAATTGCACCTACAATTCAAATCACCTTTCTGTACAAGAAACTTTTTTTTAATTCATATTTATATCCCGCCCTTCTCCGAAGACTCAGGGCGGCTTACAATTTTTTGGGAGCACAACCCAATGCGTTCAGCAATAGCCTTCATTCCATTGTATATGCCTGCTTATTACTAAGCGGCATTTTTACAAAGTCAGCTTATTGCCCCTAACAATCTTGGGTCCTCAATTTACCTACGGCGAGAGGATGAAAGGCTGAGTCAACCTTGAGCCTGGTGGGATTCAAGCCTGCACTAATTGCAGGCAGCTGGAACTAAGTGCTAGGCGTTTAACAGCCTCAACCACCAAGGCTTAGTGGAAGGTCTTTTAAAATATGCTTCTGCTCCATGAAGCACAGAGCCAAAACAAGCTATCCCTTGGCACTCTAATACTTCTGGTTCTCATTCTAATATCAACTGGGGCCCTTAATCAAGTGGGATGGAAAGTCACTCTTTCATTGTATCATTCATGTGAAGCTGGCAAAGGGGGTGAATAACAGCACATGTGCCATGACAGTATCACACAAATAATTTATCTTACATGCTTGTATGCAATGATATTACTACATAATTTCATCATTTATGCAATGGCATTATGACACATAGTATATGTCATTATTTTGAAATCTATGTACCTTTCACAGATGCCTTTGGGCCTTAGCATCAATCTCTTTCCAAAGTATTGCTGTCAATTGGATGCAAGACTTTTGTCCTCCCTGAAATAAATGTCTTTCCAAACTCACTTCCCCTATCCAAAGTGTTATATTTCATCATCGTAATTATCAGTTTTAAACAAACTGCTCACCTGAACTAGATCAAACCAGCCAGTGAAACAACTAAGCTGCAGTTTAACCTTTACTTATATTTCTATGTACCATTTTCATTATATTTTTCATTTTTAATTTATAGTACTATTCTAAACATATGAATACACCAAAAAGGTAGTAATCAAATGAATTACACAGTTTCCCCCCCAAAAGTTAAGATGTGCAACAAAGTTTGTTCTCCTTCCCAAATATGCATATACACATATTCCATCTGCTCTTAGTTCCTCCAATAGCAGAAAAGTATCATTCACACACAGTATATCCTACTCCTCTATTCATACAAACAAGCATAACTGAAAGAGATAATATACACAATTTATTCATTTTATCATGGGTAATATACCCATCAGCTGCTGACCTTCCCCACGGAGCTTAACAAATAAAATATAATACCCCTTCCAAGAAGGATTTATAATGCCTGAAGGGAATTGGGATAAGTAAGTCCAGCTTATTCTATCAATTCTTATTCATAAACCCTTCAAATTATCAGTTGCATGCTCATTCACTCTCTCGCTCTCCACCACATATTTTTCAACTAGAATAATTACAATAAAATGGCCTTTTTTGTATGATGTGTACATAATACTGCATTGAAGCAGGAGTGGTGAAGATATTTTTGGGTTGGGGAAATATTCAGCGTTCTTGAGCATGTGGGTACCATATTACCAGAAGTGAGTACAAGTAAGCTAGAAATTGAAGAATGTATGAATTATTTAAGTTAAGTTATTCAGTAACTGAAATATTGTGTTGACATTAAATTACTAGAGTTACTATATGAAGCATTCCTATAGTTATTTAGTATCATTGTGATAATAATTAATCAGGATACTTTTTATTTTATACAGCAGTATCTTATTGTTCTTATTAGTCTGCACTGATTGTTAAAAAGACTGCCTTCCCCTGTTTGGATTAAAATTAATATCCTTTAATTCAATTCCCTCTACCTGTTCTTTGATGGAGTTCAAAGACCAGTCATAGTGCAGGGTGCCAAAATGCCTGACTGCCTGGGCAGTGTTTATTCCTTTTATATGGTTCTTTACAAGTAGCAAAAGGCAACATAGATACAGCATTAGGATTGGTGAAAAACCCCACTAATTCTTAAGAATAGTGGTGATGTTAATAGATAAGATCATTGTACAATTCTGGGACTTACCAGCCTAGGACAGAGAGTGAGATCATGCAAAGAGGCCCATGTGTATTAGGCACAGCAGTATGCTGCATGCACCCTCTACAGGATCTCTATTGTTACTACAACTCACTCTTTTTTGTTTTGTTAGACAAGGCATAGTCATAAGAGGGTAATAGTAATAATCAGTAGATGAACATGCTTGCAGTTGTTTATACAGGGCATATACCTAATCCTGAGGCAATGTAGGAGGGGGTTTAGAGTGAAAAGCTGTGATACATATGTTGCAAAGGGAAGGGAGACACTGAACAAAGCAGCACCCACTAATTAAAATAGCACAAATAATGACTACATAGCATAGAATATTTCCCATTAGGCCTGTGGGTAACCAAGCCCAAAAGCTTTCCCACCAAGATCCTAAATTATCAATTTTCAAATCCAAGGCCAAATTGTGTAAAATATTAAGCTGGTGCTGGTTGGTTCAAGACTCATCAAACAAATTAAAACAACATAGACTGTGTAGAATAGCCTTCCTCAATGCTTGCATCTCATGGTTGATTGTCGAGATAGACACAGCAAGCACTATGTATTCTACTTTATTAAGTAAGGCTGTTTCAAAGTCACAAGTGCTATCTAGTGTGACCCCACACTGAAAACAATTTGAATGATAAAGTTGCTGTTTAGAAAGCAAAACAGGAATCAGCCTACTGAGGCAGTATTGCAGTTCACTAATATTAGCAGGAATATAATTAAAAGTTTCTTGACCATATGTAAAAAACCATCCTTGTGGTAGCCAAACATGGGCAAAGTTAAAGAAAGTCTCTTCCAAAGCTGTGCAGTTCAGAGTAGGGGAGCTAATGTGATGACAGTGAAGCTTTTTACTTGAAGATGTACAATTAACTACTTTTGCACAGGTTATATTTGTAGGGATTGCTACCACTGGGGTGTGAAAAGCAATAGCATCAGGGGGTGGATAATAGGCAGCAAATCTCCAATTAGATATTGTCTCATAGTTAAAGCTCCCATTTAATAAATATCCACTTAAGGCAGTGAAGCTTTGAATTACTGCAGAAGGAGTGCAGACAGGAACTAAACATGTAGAAAGCAAATGTCCATATCATAGGCTTCAGATAAGCAAAAGGATGCCACGACATCCTTGGCTGGGTGGACGCAATGAGCTGGAATCCACAAAAGTCCTGTAAGAGGAAGCACAGCAGCACAGCCTCGCAACCAAGTAGTTAAATTTTGAATAAGAACATTCAATTGACTTAAGGTAAATAATACTTTCTTAACCTGTTGTTGTACCCAAACAAATTAGGGACCCTTTCCCTCCTTATTTATTTATTTATTTATTTATTTATTTATTTATTTATTTAATTGGACTTGTATGTCACCCCCTTTCCAAAAGAACTCGGGGCGGCTCACAACTAAGATACAAACAATAAATATTTTAAAAAGAATTAAACCTGAACAAGTCCAATACATAAAACCAATTTAACGCCCCCCGAAGAGGTCAGTCCAGCCAGGCTGCTCAAACAGCCAGGTTTTCAGATCGTGGCGGAAGGAGCAGAGATCAGGAGCCAAATGGAGCTCCAGGGGTAGTTGGTTCCATAAGGTGGGAGCCTCTACAGAGTAGGCCCTTCCCCGGAGCACTGCCAGCCATCACTGTCTTGTGGACGGCACCCCGAGGAGTCCCCGTCTGTGCACATGCACAGGGAGATCGGCATTCAATGCGGGCAGGAGACGCTCCCACAAATACCCTGGACCCAAGCCATAAAGGACTCTGAATGTCAATACCAACACCTTGAATCTCACCTGGAGGGCAACCGGCAGCCAATGCAGCTCACACAGGAGGGGTGTAACATGGGAGTACTGGGAAACTCCCATCACAACCCGCGCGGCCACATTCTGCACCAGCTGAAACCCCCGTATGGTATGCAAGGGCAGTCCTAAATAGAGAGCATTGCAGTAGTTGAGTCGGGATGTGACAAGTGCATGAGTGACCATGCAAAGGGCATCTTGGTCCAGGTATGGGTGTAGCTGCTGAACAAGGTGAACCTGGGCAAAAGCCCCCCTGTTCACAGCCCCCACCTGCTCCTCCAAACTGAGCCATGAATCCAGGAGGACTACCAGGTTTTGTGCCCTATCCACAGGGGGCAACACCTCTCCCCCCATGACCAAAGATGGAATCTGTTGACTGGTCTGAGATGCCTGTATACACAGCCACTCAGTCTTGGCCGGATTGAGCTGTAGCTTGTTCCTGCCCATCCAGATCCATACCATATCCAGACAATGGGACATCATGGAGAGGGCATCACTGATTTGGTTTGGGGTGGAGATATACAACTGGGTATCATCAGCGTACTGATGATACCTCACCCCAAAACCACGGATGATCTCACCCAGCGGCTTCATATAGATGTTGAGCAGGAGGGGCGAGAGGACGGACCCCTGAGGGACCCCACAAGTGAGAGCCCTTGGGGTCGACCTCTGCCCCCTGCCAACACCGATTGCGAATGCCCCAAATGGTAGGAGGAGAACCACCGCAAAATGGTGCCTCCCACTCCCAACCCCCCAAGGCACTGCAATAGGTAATCGATGGTATTGAAAGCCGCTGAGAGATCTAATAGGACCAGGACAGAGGCAAGTCCCCTGTCCCATGCCCTCCAGAGATCATCCACCAGCGTGACCAATGCCATCTCTGTGCTGAACCCAGGCCGGAAGCCCAATTGATATGGATCTAGATAGTCCACTTCCTCCAGAAAAAGTGGAAACTGCTGAGCCACCATGCTTTCAACAACCTTCGCCAAGAAGCGAATGTTGGAGACTGGATGAAAGTTATTTAAAACGGCTGTGTCCAGAGCAGGCTTCTTCAGGAGGGGTTTCACCACTGCCTCTTTCAAGGCAGCGGGGAAAGAACCCTCCCTCAATGAAGCATTAACCACTGCCTGAAGCCAGCCGCACGTGACCTCCCTGGAGGCATATACCATCCAGGAAGGACACGGGTCCAACAAACACGTGGTGGAACTCAGTCGTCACATAATCCTGTTCACTTCATCCTCAGAAACAGGATCAAACTCAGCCCAGATGATATTGGCTGGACTCCCTGTACCCCTCTCCTCAGACCACTGCCAATTAGAGTTCAATCCCTCCCAGATCCAAGCGATCTTATCCAACAGATATTGTCCAAATTCCTCAGCCCTACCCCACAAAGGGTCCACCCTCACCTCCCGATGTAAAAGGGAGTGAGTGACCCTGAACAGGGCGGCCAGGCGGTTATCTGCAGATGCTATGAGGGCAGTGAGGTAGACCCTCCTCGCTGCCCCCATAGCTACCAGGTAAGTCCTAATATAGGCTCTTAACTGGGTTCGGTCGGATTCGAAGCGGGTCAATCTCCATCTGCTCTTTAAACCCCTCCTATGCCGCTTCATCTCCCAGAGCTCCTCTGTAAACCAAGGAGCTAACCGGGATCTGTGGCAGGTGAAGGGACGCAAGGGGACAATTTGGTCGAGGGCCTCAGCAGCAGCCTGTTGCCAGGCAGCCACCAGCACCTCAGCCAAGCTGTGGATAAGGGCGGCGGGAAGAGACCCCAGTTCTGCCTGGAACCTCTCAGGGTCCATCAGGTGTCTGGGGCAGAACCATCTCAGTGGCTCCTCATCCCCGCGGTGTAGGGAGGCCTGCTGGGAGACCAGCCATAGGAGATAGTGATCTGACCATGCTACGGGTTGGGCATCTGAGATGCCCATCCCCAGATCACTACAACATGGTTCTGAGATAAAAACTAGGTCAAGTGTGTTACCTCCCTTGTGCGTAGGGCCCTGTATTATCTGGGTCAGGCCCATAGCTGCCATGGAAGCCATGAACTCCTGAGCCAAGCCTGATGACCCTCCCAAGAAGGGCAGGTTAAAGTCACCCAAGACCAAAAGGCTTGGGAACTCCACTGCCACTCCCGAGAGGGCATCGAGGAGCCCAGGCAGGGCCGTTGCCACATAGCTGGGGGACAGGTATGTAAGCAACAGGCCCAACTGACCCCCAGGCCCCAACTCAGGAGGAGAGCTTCACACCTATCTATCTGCGGAACAGTGACCTCCCTTGGAATCAAGGTCTCCCGAATAACTATGGCCATCCCCCCACCCCTACCTGACCTCATGGTCGGTGCAAAACCTGAAAACCTGGGGGGCATAAATCAACCAGAGGAATTCCTCCTTCTGGTCCCAACCAGGTCTCAGTGATGCAGGCCAGGTCCGCGGTCTCTTCCTCGATTAACTCGCAGAGGAGGGATGCCTTGTTAACCATGGACCTGGCATTAAAATACACCAACCTGAGCCCAGGGACTCCGGATCCTGTATCCCCGGGGGAGTGGGCAGAGGCATGGGGGTCGGAGCGCGTCACAGCTCGAAGACAGTGGAGGCGCACTCCCTTCTCACGATATGGCCCCCTGCCTCTCTCCATCTCCTGCCAAATCCGACCACCCTGGGAATCGCCATTCCCGCCTCACTCCCCGGAGCCCCAAAGGCCCCCCTCCCCCCTCCCCCACACCATGATCCTTAACCAGGCTGGACTGAGCTCCCACAAATCTGGGCAGGAGTTTCTCAGATACCTGCCCAGAAACGCCCCCCTAACCCCTTCAAAGAACCAATTAAAAAATTTAAAAGCCTCCCCTTCCTAATCAATTTCAATTTGACTCTTTGGCCATGCCATGCCCTCTCTCGGGATCCCAAGATCCATCCTTGAGGAAGGCCTTTGATAATCCAGCGGGCCATCTCAGGGACAGGGGAACACCCCTGAGTGCCCGCAGCTCGAAGGAAGAGTAGATACAGCGGGTAGTAACCATCAGGAGACCATGAGGGAAAAGTCAGGGTCCAGGTCAGAATGATGAAAAGGCCAATCTGTCGGTGGTAAATCCTGGGACCAGCATTTGAGCAGAAACCCCCCATCCTGGGCAGCCCTCTCACTGCCAGCCAGGTGGGAAGCCCCACGGTCTCCAAGTGGTCCAACCACCTCTCTCCCACAGAGGAGGATGGTCCACAAGCTGACCCCAAACAGGGGGAGCCAGGCACCACTGTTCTCTCACCCCAGTGGGCCAGACGGGCAGGATGGCCTTCCACCATGCCGAGCATCCCCCAGAAACTGGACAGCCGCATCAGGGGGAAGGAGGACATGGTCCAGGCAGCTTCCAGCAATCAGTTGGAATGTCGACTCTCTCTGCCACCACCATCGGACTTGCATCAGCCACCGCCGAGGCCACCAGACCAAAGCTATCACCACCTTCGATGGTCACCGCCAGCGGCATTGGAGTGAAAGCCATTGAGATAACAGCAAGCAGCACCAAGCTGCCACTGGGATCGCCAGACCTCCAATGGTACCACCAGACTGCCGAGACCACCAGCCACAGCAGGAAGAAACCATGCCACCGCTGGGGCCATCAGCTGCCCTTAGTCCATCAAGGCCGATGCAAATCCCATCTCCGCCAACGCCACTGCTGTCTCTTAAAAGGCCACCAAGGACCCACTGTTTCCACTGCCTGTCCATCTCCATCGCCTCTGCTGCTGCCACCATCATTGTTGCTGCCACCGCCAAGGCCGGGGGGAGCCAGGGGGCACCAAGAACATTGCAACCCCCAGCACCTCCCCAGATCACCCCCAGCATCCGCAGCCACCATTGCAGTTTCGGGGCCAATTCCAACAAGATTATGTCTTCTTGGTGTCGTAGTCCTCAGGCCCTCAGGCCACAGAAACAGTAAACAACAGCCGCCAATGTCACTGCTGGTGCCAGGGCTGAGGGGAAGCAGGGGAGGTGCCAGGAACATCCAAGCCCCCAACGTCCTCCTCAGAATACTCCCGACCAGCACCACTGCCAGCGGCACCAGCGCCACCATCGCCACCACGCCACAGCTCCGACAGTCTCTCCAAACATAGACTGCGGCCGCGGGGCATGAACATCAAGGCCACAAGGCTGCTGACGCCGCACCCTTGGCCATCGGACGTGCCAAAACCGTGCCAGCTGAGGAAAGAAGGAAAAACCTCGGCCAGCTCTCTACTGACACCCGACCCAGGAAAAAACACCCTGGGTTGGGCAGCGATGGGAATAGCCTCCAAAAGAACCAAAAAAAACCCAGAGAAACCGACCTGGGACTCCCTCAAGGAACTAATGATGCCCTCAACTCCTCCAAGCCGCCATTACCCACACATGCGCACAACCAAAAATATTATTTGTGGAGGCAGTCCTTAAAGGACCGATGAGCATGTTCCACTATGGATATATTCCAGGTAGTACAAAATTGCAAAAAAGCTGATTATCAGTTTGTAAAAAAGAGGGCTTGCCTAGGGCTGTAAAGGCTGCAAAAAGATGAGAAATAACATGATTAGCTGTTTCCCCTCGTTGAGGTGTGGCCCAAATTTCTCCTGAATAGATATTTTGAAGGAGCCAAAGAGGGAACATGGGTAACAACATCCATTTGCCAGAGTCGATGATGGAACAATCTGCTTGGCTTGATCAAGTGGAATATAGCAAGCGTGTGCCAGTCCCCTAGTGTTTTGATGGAAAAAAGAGTGACAAAAAAAATCTGAAAACAAAGTAGGTAAAATATGAACAGCAGCGTCAACATAACTATTGCCTTCAGAAAGAGGCCCAGGAAGGGGGGAGTGACTACGAATGTGAGAAAGATAGTATAACTGCCTTCGATAAAAACAAGGCCATGAGATTAGCATCAATCCTGGGCATGATATAAGCACCTGGAAGATTAAAAATAAGTTTACACACATAATGAGAGTCAGAATTAAATTGAAAAATTGTTGAGAAAAAGATTGGAAAGCTAGTATAGCAGCAGACAATTCTGAACGTTGAGGTGAGGATTGTACTGCAGTGTAGGACACCTTCCAGGTATCATCATCCTTGTAAGCAATCGCTCCTCTCGTTTGTCCCCTATCTGAAGAAATAGTAGGGGCTTGGGGCAATGGAGAAGGAGAAAGTAGTGGACGGACAGGAAAAGAAGAAGTCATTAAGCAAGCAAGCCAAAGATCCTTAGGCAAATGATATGCAATACAGCCTACATTAGTAGTTCCCAAAGTGGGCGGTACTGCCCCCTGGGGGGGATGCCTTAGGGGGGCGCTAAGAGACAAGGGGGCTGGCAGGGGGGCACTAAGAGGCTGCAGGGGGCGCTGGAGGAGTCCAGCCGCACTGAAAAAAACATGCAGCGGCTGGAGGTTTTTTGCAGGCACAAGGGATCAGCACAGTGCTGCAGGCAGGATTCACACTTCCCATCCTGGAAGTGCTGCCTGCACTGAGCCACAACAGGACCCCACATGGGCCAGGTCAAGCCAGCTGCGAGGAAGATCTCCCCAAGGAAGTGAGCTAAAAGCGCATGTGTCACAGGAATTAAGTAGGGTGGGCATGTTGAGGGTTCTTGGTGGAGGCGAGTGTCGGGAGGTTTTACTTGGTGGGCCTAGAAGTCAGTGCGAAACGATGTAGGGATTACAAGAGGTGAGACGGGCTCTGCTCGAAAGCGGCTGCTGAAGGGGGGTGCTAAGGGGCGGCAGGGGGGCAATCGAGGTGCTGGCACCACAGGCTCATCCCATTGACTGTTGCACTGGAACAGTGCAAGGGGCTAAATGGCATCGAATGCAGCGGTGGCAGCACATTGAGAAAGTCACTCTGGCTTTGCTCTACTTTCCCAAAGTGCTGCTGCTGTCGCATTCTGTCTGTCTGTCCATCCATCCAAAAGGTCTGCCTGCCTGCCTACCTACCCATCCCATCCATCCATCTATCCAAAAGGTCTGTCTTCCTGCCTGCTTGCCTGCCTGCCTGCCTACCTACCTATCTATCCATACATTCATCCCAAAGGTCTGCCTGCCTGCCTGCCTGCCTGCCTGCCTGCCTGTCAATCTATCTACCTACCTACCTACCTACCTACCTACCTACCTATCCATCCATCTATCCATCCATCCATCTATCTATCTACCAATATATCTACCTACCTACCTACCTACCTATCTACCTACCTACCAACCTATCTATCCATACATCCTTCCAAAAGGCCTGCCTGCCTGCCTACCTGCCTATCTATCTATCTATCTATCTATCTGTCTATCTATCTATCTATCTATCCATCCATCCATGTTCAAAGTGCTAGCATGTACATGGGAAAGTAGAGCAAAGCCAGTCTGGGAGGGAGGGAGGGAGGGAAGGAGGGATGGAGGAGAGAGAGAGAGAATCCTGATGCATCAGATTGAAATGAGGCCTAGTTTAGACTGAGGCCCTTTTCCACATTGAAACATCTTTGGCTTCTATTAAAGGTTTTGGTGGACAAAACATGGTCAAGACTATCAGGAAGCTCTCACATTTTGTTGAGACTTTAAACAGGATCCATTGCACCAGATCTCCAGCCTAAAAAATTACTTTTCCCCAATGTATTACAGTGCCAATTCTGAAGAAGGCAAAACCAAAATGTAATGGTAAATTACAAGGAGAACACACAGACACACACTCCCTTCTAACCCTGCTGGAGCAGGTGATTGGACTAGAATAGATATCTCATTATCTTTCTCCTCCCTCCCTCCCTCCCTCCCTCCTTTATTTCTTTTTCTTTCTGTCCCTTCCTTCCATCTCCTCCTTTCTTTGTCTCTCCCTTTTCTCTTTCTTTTCTTCTCTCTTTCTCTCTCTCTTTCTTTTCTCTCTCTCTCTCTAACTCACCCCATTGACTTGGTGCACCACTTTGCTCGGACTTACTTGGGCAGGTTCCTCCAGTGCAGCGGGCTCAATGGGGTGGACCTGCGGGACCAGCACCTAGAACGCGGCAGTGGCGGCACGTTTGAAAAGTAGAGTAAAGCCAGAGGTCAGTAATTTTTGCTGCAAAGAATCAAAAAAGCTTCTGGGCTGTGCACAAGAAGGGACACACATATCAATGCAATTAAGCAACATAAAATAAAGAAATACAAATAAACAAATCAACAAGAATCGGCAAAGTTTCTCTGATTAGAGATGCTTTGCCAATTCTAGTGCAATGACCTGCTCCAGCAGGGTTAGAAGGGAGTGTGTGTATATGTGTGTGCATGGATGTCAAAACTCCAAAAACAGGTCAAGTAGCTCTGGGGAGGCCAGTCATAAATTAGAACACTTGCTAAACAACCAGCCATTAAGTGAGGACCACTTGTATTTGGTTTGCCAGTTACCTGGCCATGCCACCCAGTCACATGACCACCAAACCACATTTACCTGGTTATGTGACCAGCAAGCCATGCCCTCAAATTAGGTCACTCCCACAGACATTTGAATCCCACCCCTGGGTGGGGGGCACTGAGGATGAGTTTGTAGCACCAAGGGGGCGGTGGACTGAAGGGGTTTGGAAACCACTGGCCTACATAGTTAGTTAAAGCACATTGAAGAGATAAGTTATTCTGAAAATAAAATTAAAAATCAGATTTACACAACTCCACCATTTACACCTTACTGTACTTATCAAAAATTATAAAGAAAAGTTATTTGCAAAGCCCATTGTAAATCTTTTGTGATTTTACCTGTTGTGCTGGTAATAGTTATGCATTCTTCACATTCTTTTTGTAAACTCTCCTGATGGAGTCAAACTTTAGTGTCAATTCTCTGCTTTAATCAAAATATGGATTAAGAGCATGTACAGAGTGCTGCTAGTTTGAATGTTGATTCCCTTTGCTGAAACTGGGAACTGAGCCATCTTCAAAGATAACGTTCTAAGTAAACTGCCCATCTCAGCCTAGCCATCTAAGGCTTCTTCGTTTGCAAAAGCGCTAAGAAAAATCATGAGATGAAATAGTATTTCTACAGCAATGACTACTGGTGCAAACAATGTAAGTTATAAAAAAATCACTTTCCACTTTCCAGCCTTTCTCAAAGCAGAGAGAAAGAAAAAAAACTGTTAAAGCGAGCAAAAACCTCACTCTCCACCCCTCCTGCCTCCGCCCCTTCAAGGTAAAAAGTTAACAACCAGTGAGGACAAGAAGGGGGGGAATTTTTAAAGTATTACACAGAAATCTCACCCATTTTTTCCACTCAACATTCTTTCAACAAAATAAATCTAAATCTCTCTCTCCAGTAAATCACACACAAATAACTTTCAACATCAGTAAAGCACACACAAATAATTCTCTTTCCAGTAAATCACACACATTTCTCTATGGGATCTTTCTCATCTCTGGACCTTTCTCATTTCTTTGCACATGCTATTTCTTACTCTCCTTTTAATCTGAGATGGGGGTCAACACACAGACATTTACACCAACTTTTTATCATCAACATACTCACAAATTTGTACTGTAATCAGACTGCTTGCATACCTACAATTTTTTTCTGGGAGCCAATGAGTTCCATTGTCTAAATAATTTTGTGTACTGTTATTAGAGGGTCTCATCCTCCAGGGCTGGAAATGATTACACACAGACACATTCTCACACACAACATTTCCAGGCCTGGGAAGGTTTTGTCCCCTCAAATCTCCATGTTTCTTTTCCTTTGGACAACCTGCAGTTTGTTCTCAGAGAAGTGGGATAACTCAAGGAGTGGTTCCAATCACAAATGTGATTGTGGGCCCTAACCACTGCCTATCTGCTTCCCACAGCTCTAAATCCAATCCAAAAAGCCAATTTAATTCTCTGGCTACAATTAATAATAATAATAATAATTTATTCAACTTGTATGCCGCCCTTCTCCCTCAGGACTCAGGATGGCTAACAATAAAACAGGACCAAATTTACATAAAACAAGCATTAAATATAACAAGTCAGAATAAATAACAATAAAACATTAAAACATTAATTAAAATAAGTAAAACAGTAAAAAATCCCTCCCAGGTCATTCCAGGCTGGCCTGTTGAAATAACCAAGTCTTTAGGTCCCGGCAGAAGGAGCAGAGGTCAGGGGCCAAATGGAGATCCACGGGGAGATGGTTCCAGAGGGCGGGGGCTCCCACGGAGAAGGCCCTAGCCCTGGGAACTGCCAGCCGACGGTATCGCCAGGAGGCCCCTCCTGTGGGAGTGAACAGGACGATCGGCATATGATGATACTGGCAGGAGGCGTTCCCGCAAGTACCCAATTATTTTATTTTGAACTGCATCAACCCCAACTGGGGCTATACATAGGTAAAGGATATTTTTCTTCAATTCAATCCTATTCAATTCTGCATGCAATTATTTTACATTATTATACATACACAGCTAAGTTCTATTCTGCATGCAATTATTATACATTATTATACATACACATCTAAGAAGTTTTAATGGAAATCACATCATGAAAAGAACAATAAACAGTTTCTTCTTATCTTTGTTCTTTCTACCATACATAACAGCATAAATTAACCATACCTTCTTTGATCAGCCCCAATGTACTGTATGGAGGGGCTCTATTTTAAACACAGATCTGTGTCTCATTCCATGCTCCTGAACAGCAGAGCTAACTGTGGACCATTGAAATCAACGCGGCATGCCTTCCACATCCAATTCTGCCATTCAGTGCATCAGAAGAGAGCAGTTGCCTACATACTAGTTACACCCATTGTTCTATCTCCTTAAGCATTAAATAATTAAAAGGAATTAAAAATATTTTTTAAATAAATTTATGTGTCTCTGTCCTGGGTTTCTAGCTTGTGAATTTCCCCCTTTTTCTAACTGTTCCTCTAATACTTGCCTTATGGGGGTGTACAATGGCTGTGGTGAAACAAAAGATTTAGCTTCCTCAGAAGGAGCTGAAAGTCCAATTGGAAATGATTTCAGGGTGACAATTTTTACCTGATCATAATCAGGAGGGGGGTTTGTAGTCAACTGTTGTCCTGCTGAGACATCAAAGCCAGATGTTTCCACTGCTTGACAGCATTGATACCATCGATGTAATATTTGGACTGGAGCCCTGGGTTCAAGATGTAAAGTATTCCCTATCTTTATCCAATCCTTTAACCTGAGCATCCCGCACTCAGGATACCAGGGACAATGTTTCCCTATCTCTTCAACCAACTTCCTTATGTCCACCTCAGGCACTGTAACACCTGATTTGTGTAACAGGAATCTTAGTTCCTGTACATGTTTATGCTGTTGCTGAGATAGATTGCTACCCATATTTACCATGAGGTCCCATGGGACGAGGTGCACCTTTGGGGTCTATTCCAGATGGTAGTAAGTATGTTGACTTTTGCTACCCCGGAGGGCTGTCTGTCCCTGTTCGGGTGCCACATGATGGAATTTAAAGACCAGTCATTGTGCAGGGTGCCAAGATGTCTGACTGCCTGGGCAGAGTTTATTCCTTTTATATGGTTCTTTGCAAGTAGCAAAAGCAACATAGATACAGCATTAGGATTGGTGAAAACCCCCACCAATCCTTAAGAATAGTGGTGATGTTAATAGATGAGATCATTGTACAAGTCTGGGACTTACCAACCTGGGACAGGGAGTGAGATCATGCAAAGAGGCCTATGTGTATTAGGCACAGCAGTATGCTGCATGTGCCCTCTACAGGATCTCTATTGTTACTACGGTTCTTGGCTTCAAATATGTTACTGGCATCTTGTCTCAGAACTGCTGCTGAGCATGTCTGTCAGCCATAGTTAACTATATCTGGAAACAAAAGATTAGAAATCAGAATATCTCTGCTGGGATATCCTGCTGACCTTTGCAGATGGAAGGAAGAAGAAAAGAGACCACCTTACCAGTCCTTCCAAATGCTGGAAGGTGTGATATGGGGTGTGTGGGGGAGTCTTTTAAAGAGGAGGATATCTGTAACCAAAGGCATGAATTTTATTTTTGTAAGAGCTTATGTGGAATGTTTTAATATATAATAATAATAATAATAATAATAATAATAATAATAATAATAATAATTCCCATTGAAATCCAGTAGAAAATCTCCAAGCTGGCAGGTGCTGTACAAAGGGAAAAAACAGGAGAAAAATCTCAGTGATAGTGTTTTCCTCTGCCCCTCCTTTCAAAAAAAAACCCTTCCCTAAATAATTATATATGGCACAGACTTGCCAAAATCTGGGCATTTATTCATGGTACTTCGTGACATTTTGAGGCTTACCAATGAGAGTTTGTGAATCCAGAAGCCATGACTCTCCCACCCTAAGAATAAAAAATGACCAAATTGAATGGGAATCTTCACTTTAACCTTTTTAGTTCCTTCTTGGACTTCTACTTTTTCATATCATTTATATGGCATTAATGTCAACAAACTTTTTCAATTAAAAAAAACTCTTAGGATTTGTAACCTCCACTTCCACTGTTCGTTTGTCTAACTTTTATTTTTTTCTGTAGTTCTTTATTCCTACTTATTCAAACTTGGCAACTTTAAGTTATATGAACTTAACACATCTTAAAGTTGTCATCTTTGTGGGGGAAAATCCTCTGATATCAATGATCTAAAGATTGAAGGAAAACTTAGTTACTGAATCACATTGCTTGTGTTACAGTGATCAATACATACCTGCTTATAATTCTCTTAAACTGCATTTTACCATATTCTCGAGGTTCCTGTATTTTAGAAAGATTTGTAGGGGCACATTTTTCCTGACTGCCTAGTACAGACACTACAAGTCCAAAGTCTGATTGTGTTAGCCTTATCTATGATATGTAAATAAGCATTTATAAGCTCAAAGAATTGGATTAAGAAAACTTTAAAATACATTAAATATAAAATACAAGAAATTAATTTTATAACCAGGCTCCTTTTGGGAATCTAGAACTATTGTAATGCCAATAAAATGTGCACATTCCATAATTACATTGCTCTAAGCATGAACAAACACAAATTTTTCTTTGGACATGCTGCTTCATTACCACTGGTATGGTTTTAGCTTTACAGTTTTAGACACTTGTGTTGCCACTGGTGTAGATTTCTTGCTTGGAGCATGTTAAGGACTGTGCCAAAGATAAAGCACAGAAGACATTCAGTATAATGCTCATAGGACAGAATAGGAATGTCGTATCTAAATCACAGAAGTGTGCTTAGGATAGTAGGGCAGCATGGGAGAATTAGGAAAAGTTAGTGTAGAATTTATTTTAGATTAAAGAATCATGTTTCAGATTGTTATGTGAAATTTATTCATTTATTTGCTTGTAACTGTGGGAAATCTATGTTCACTGACATTCACAACTTTTCCTAATATATAATGTAAACTTTCTCTAATATACACTTCATTGCCTCTACTAATAATCTGTTCTGTTTGAATACGCTCACAGTTATTGGTATGATGTTTTTAGTGCAGAATGAAAGACCCCAGTGGACTTCATTAGTTACTATTTGGATTTGTCATGGGACAATCCACTTTAGATTAAAAGGAAATTTAGGTTACTGATGAATAGATTGAAGTGAGGAAAAATGATTAATTACCAAACAAAACACAAGACGTAAATAAAGAAGAATTTAGTAGTCAGCATAACTGTCATTGTGGTATTTCTTGAGAGACATCTAAAAGGACTTTAGATATGCCCAAATTAATGAAGAGGTTGTTGATAATGAGAAAAAAAGAAAAAATACAGGTCATAGTTCTAGCTTAGCAATGACTTTGCTTCTTTCACCTACATCTGGAATGCAACTCATCACCATTTCAAGTTCAAGTTCAATGGTCCTGTAATCCAGAAGAGGACCTACAAATTGCTCCCATCAGAGGAAATCCATCTTTCCTCATTTTTTTTCATTTCACAAAAAGCCTCTAATGGTATCTCAAAAAAAATCCATAAAAGAGAAGGATATTAACATATTCAGGAGCAAAACAGACTAAGGCAAGTTAACTGAATTTAGTTTGCACAATGCCAGCAACTCTTTTGTGCCCCAGGGACCCTTCACAAGATTTGCTGATTGTTGATTTGTACATTGTATTTAGGTGTAAAGCACCTAAAATGAGTCTGTCAATGGGACAAATGTTGCCAATGCTGGATATATCCCAATTATTTTTCCCTATGTGCTCTTGAACTTCAAGAACCATTCAACTGTATGGAACCCTTAACTTGATCTAGTAATTAATTGCTCAGCAAAGCTATCCATACTCAATGGACACTATTTCTCTAAATTGATCCATACCTAAACCAGAAAGCATGATGATGCCCAATATTGTAAATATTCATGAAGGGCAGAAGATTATTATGAGCAGCATTACAATATTTGAAAATTGGGCACCTCCTCTAGAGAAAGCCAGAAAATGTAAACACTGAAAGTTTCATTCCACTTCCTGTCTTTTATCCCTAACTCAACATGCCAGTAAAGTGATTGGGAATGCCAACAATGTCTACACTAAGGGGTCCTTGGTACTCTCTGGCCTTGCTTGTTTTCTTGCAGACATTTCATTACCCATAGTTAATCTATGCTGATCTGGGTGCTTGTTGCTGGTGGAGAGGTGCTTTCAATGTCTTCAAGAGAGCAAGCAAGCTCAGAGAGCACCCAAAACCCCTCGTATCAACCCTGGACTACAAATATTTTCCTTTATTGATGTCTGCACTATCACAGGCAAAAGCTTAGAAACTGTAATTAGATTGTTCTGTTCCAGTTAGCTACACAAAAACATATGTCATCCTTGCAAGATAGTTTAGACCAGAAGCATGCCCAGAAATACTAGCTGTAACATTATTGTGAGGTCATATAACAGAGTCTTGTAAGTCTAACAGTACGTCTCTCTTGACTCTTCCTCTTTACAGTCCAAGAAACTAGGGAAGGTCCCAGTGGTGGGATTCAGCCAGTTCACACCACTTCAGGAGAATCAGTTGTTAACTTTCTGAGCAGTTTGGTGAACTGGTTGTTGGAAGAAATCATTCGGGAAGAGAACTGGTTGTTAAATTATTTGAATCCCACCACTGGAAGTCCCATCTGATATGTTTGCCATATCTCCCATTCCTTTTGCAAGTTCGGCTTCCTGTTATCTAACTATTGCCTAGTCTGTATTTTTTCCTGTTGTTTTCCAAGGTGATTCCATGTACCATTGTGCTGCCATTACATTATAAGAGTAGGATTATCTCTTTCTCTAACTTTCATTATTCTGTACCTAGATGCTTGAAATTGCTATCTCTCCCTGGATTTGTATGCCCAGGATAATGTATGAGTTATTACTTTTCCACTTCAAACATCATTTTGTATGCATCAGTGTGCCTGGGAATGATACCTGCTGATATAACATAACTATTGCCATACATTTTAGTTATAAATTTAACTACACAATAAAATTCTGAGAACCTTGCCCAATTTGGGAACTTTCTAAATGCATAAGAAGACTAAAACTCCAGATTTTCTGCCAATATAATTATTGCCTTAATAATACTTAATAATGCTGGTTTTTATTTAAAAATAAATAAATAAATTTTACAGATTTTTTTCCTAATTCCTGAACAAAATGCATTATGTTATTCCAGGCTAAGACTGTAATTATGGTTCACATTTTCATATAAGCAAAAAGCACAAGATTGTTTGACAGAGGCATCGGCATACAAAATATATGGAAGAGTAAAATCTGTCCATTGTAAAAGAGTGTATAATATATTTAATAACTATAGGTGCTTGTTTCCATAAGAAATGTAATACAGCAAGAAAAAAAAAACCAAATGTGTGAGCATGTCTCAACCCTATAATCTCAATCTATATAGCTAATGTCAACCACTCCTGGGGGGTGGGGAGTAATCTTAGTGGTAAGCCTAATGAACAGTATGACTATGTTGGGCTACTTAATTTGCCAGCAGCTTTATGGTCCTGAAGAGATTTTGCTTATGCGAGTGTTTATTTTTCTCTTTACTCCTGTACTTTGCTTTTATATATTGTTGTCAAACCTCCTGACTAAAAAAATGCTGAGGTTGTCTCTCTGCACAAATTTAGGACATTTCCATTAATTGTGCCACATGAATCAGCAAACCTTCCACCATAAATATCAAAAGAGAATTTATGTTCCTTTATAAGTTATGAAACAGAAGTGCTTGACCTATATATATATGCAGTATATACAACTTTACATTGCTCCCCCTCCACTTTGCTCTATTATGTTGATTTTGTTCTCTCTCCAAATATAGGCATTAACTTATTTCTGAGACCAACTGACCCTATATAAGGGTCTCGTGGTTAAATTGTATGATGAATGGTTGAGGAAGCTAGGAGTGTCTAGCCCAGGGATCTCCAACCTTGGCAACTTTAAGCCAGGTGAACTTCAGCTCCCAGAATTCCTCAGCCAGGTTTAAAGTTGCCAAGGTTGGACACCCCTGGTCTAGCCTATTGAAGAGAAGAATTGTGGGGACAGGATAACTGTCTTCCAAAACATGTCAGGCAGTCACGGAGAAGAGAGGATCAACTTATTCTCTCTGAAGTCCCTTCCAGACTTAGGATTCTATGTTCCATGTTCTAACATCTTCTCATTTATATAAGTGGTTGCAGTGTCCTGTGTCACATGATCATGTTTTGTGACCTTTCCTTCTGGTTCCTTCCAGCAAAATCAAGGGAGAAGCTGGCAGGAAGGCATTCTTTCTTGTTACAGGTTCATTTTTAAATCATACCCAGTTAGGTTGATTCAGACTCAAAAGAGACACAAAAGCACTGCACTTTGCTTCTTTATATCTTTGTATAAGAATTGAAGAGATGTTTTATTTTGTAGAAAGAAACATCAAAAAGTGATACGAGTGGTTCCCTTACTTTGTCCTGTTGCTAGCTCTATGCTGTTACTGACAATTTTGACAATTATTATTATCAAGACAATTACCATACTTTTTACTATTTCTATTCAGTATACTATACTCAATTACTATTATGTATTATCTCTATTACTGTGATGGAATGTAGTCCAGATTTCAAGGAGGGAGGAGTAGCCTTCCAAAGGAAAAAAAACAGCAAAGTTTACAAGCTTTTTGGATGAGAAGCAAAACATCTTCAAATAAAAACCAGAAAGTTCAGTTGCCTCTTAAAAAAGCACCTTTGGGACGACCAGGACCTGGATGACTGAGAATTTCCATAGACATTCAGCAACGTTAGATAATTTGGTTGGGAGGAAGAATGTCAAGATAGCTCCTCTCTAGAGTTCTCAGAATTTATATTTAATGATACAAATAGTTAGATTTCTATCTATAGGTGAGCAACAATAAAGGAGAATTTTTTTGGTTTTTGGAGCCTGACAATTACTGAAATATGCTATTTCTATATACTCTTGCTAGTATCAACATTTTTTCAGATTTCTTCTTTTTCTGTTAATGACCAACACGGAGAGTTGTTTTTTTTTTACATTGCTTTGTGTTCCTGGGCTTCTGAACTCTTTTTGGAGTGTTCTCTCCTTCAGAAGGAAAATTACATTTTTTTGGTTCGGCTGTTGTACTCAGTTTACTTATGGTTGTAGAACTCCAAAAATATGCATCTTCTCCCATTTTCCCTGTGTCAGTGTTAGAGCTTTATTGGCAACTTTGCCATGTTGATACTGGGGGAAAGGCTCAAATGGGAGGGAAAGAAGGCAGCCTCTGTAACTGCCTGCAAATTTGCCAAGCAGCCTACAAATTTGCAGCCTACTCTTCCATGCCATAACCGTCATATTTTTGCCCACTTTCCCATGTTCCAGAACATCCAACCCTAAGTTTTGTAATGCAGCCTGCAGCACTCATCTGCCTGCTTATGCTCCAAAGCATTTGCCCATACTTCATAGCACCCACCTGTGGCATCTGCCAACCCAGCTGTAGCTCTTACTGATAGAGACTTCCCATATTGTGATCACATGAAGTCCTTGCTTAATGACCCACATGATCCTGAGATAATTGTAATCAGGATTTCCAGAATTGTGATCATTAAGGGATGTGGTTATGTGAAGTTGCACTTTATGAATGCATCTTTTAATGATGGAAATTCTGATTTCACTTGCTGTCATAACTCAAATACTACCTGTATTTAGAAAGTGCTTACTTTTATATAGGATGGGCAGGTTTTGAACCACAGACAGGAAAAGAATTAATATTCTGTGTATTGCTCAGGTGTTGGTTTGGCAGCAACCTGCAATGTTGGAAAGGTCCAGGGCCTCAGGAAGTATCCTGAGGGCTCATACTAACAGTTAAGTTTTCTCTGGTAACTCTAGGATAGTAAATCTGAGTTCATGTGCTTCTGACTATTCTTAACACTGAGTATCAAACTTCTCTAACTTGGTCACCATTAATTGTTCTTTGCATGGGTAAATAATAATAGAAAATAACCTTTTGCAATAATCTTTTTTGTAAAGATTGTGATGAGACCATTGTTGATTACTTTTTTATGCCCACATGAATCCCACCATGTTACATACCCTCAGGCTAGTCTCTACTATTCCATTCTGACTAATATACTCTAAGCAGGACTTCCTTCAGAAAGAATGTGAACATTTCATCTACTGTAATTTAGCTGGATGCTAGAATCTGTTGCTGTTGTTTTAAAAAAATGACTAACAGTTTATATAGATGTTTTGAAGAAGAGATTGGGCAAGCATTTGTCTGAAATGGTATAGGGTTTCCTGCTTATACAGGCAGTTAGACTAGAAGACAAGGTCCATTCTAACTCTGTTATTCTGTTATTCTCTGTATAAGTTTTATTAGCATTGTTTAATCTCTCCCAACTCTTGCAACTGTGAAACTCTTTCTACCTTCTGCTCATCACGCAAATGCTTCAAATGTTGTCTTAATGCTACTACTATACATGAGTTCCCTTCTGGATGCTGTTCAATGTAATGTTTATAATCTTAGCAGAAGAGCCAGTTTGGTATAGAGATGAAGGCAACAAGCTACAAACTGGCAAAATATGAGATCTAATCCCTCTTTAGTCATAAACCCAGCTGAGTGACCTTGAGCCAGGCATTGTCTGTCAACCCTAGGAAGGAGGAAACAGAAAACCATTCCAGGATAACTTTGCTAAGAAAACTATAGGGATTTATCCAGGCAGTCATCTGACAATCTCCTAAGAATATGATATTCCCTTTATAAAGCAGGTTAACATGCAGACACAGGAACCAGGAGCACTACACAGGTGACCCTGAGGACATAGATAAACCTCCAAGTGTTTCAACGACTCTCTAAAAGGATGCAAATGACCAGCTGTCTGCAAGGAATATAAATCCTTCCATTCCTCACTTTCCTGTCAGAGCTGAAGGAGCTTCTTGGATAAGAAGCTAAACATCTTCAAAGAAAAAAAAAACAAGAAAGTCCAGTTGCCTCCTGAAAAAGCACCTTTGGGATAACCATGCCCTGTATGACTAAGAAGCTCTACAGACTTTCAAACATGCAGGAGTTCTCTGAAAAGCATAGTTCTGTTTGTATTGAAGGAAAGAGGGGGAAAGACAATATGTGATTTCCCCTCCTTCTTCTTATGGTTCTCTATATTCCTTTTTTAAAAGCCACTGTAAAATACTGAAGAATTCACTGGAGCAACATAAGAAGCTTTGCAACTGACTGGATAATTTCTAATATTTATTTACATTGCCTCCTCTTCTATTGGGAGTCTCTGCTGTCTTCTAGTTCCTTCTGTGAATGGAAAAAAAGACATTCCAGCCACACAGAAAATTAACTGGATCCAGTCCAATGTTTGGTGACAGGTACCAACTATACATTTACTTCCTCCTTCTGCCTACTCCTACTCCACTGAATACATAGCAAAAATTCTTTTAAAAAACCCTGCAGGCTGAACAACCAGGCACACATTCTAGTAATATAATCTATGGAGTTCCATGGAAATCATGGCACAAGAAAGATAAAACTGTATTTCAAGTTGTACTTTTTGCTCAATCTCTCATATTGGAGTTCTCTTGAAAAAAAAAAACACAAAACATAGAACATTACAGACTCAGTAATTAGCATCTTATGAACATAATGTTTATAATGTTCTCAAGGAGAAAATTTTAAGAAGTAACAGTCTAATCACCTTGGCAATACCAAGAACCAGATGCCAGAATAATTTGCAGAACAATGAAATTAGAAAATAATAGATTAATTATAGTGGGCTAATTGATAGAATAAATTTTGTACAAAATAATATGAAATATTGTTATTGATATATTATTGATAAATATGACTATTCTAATGCAACAGTTTTGATTTCTATATCCTATTACAGTATTATAGTTTCTAAATTTATAAACAAATGATGCAGGTGTATATTCATACAATGCTAATGATACTCTATACAGAACATAAAAAGATAGTTGAAGATCAGAATGGTGAATATATACTGATGCTATTCAAAATTAGCATGAAATAGAATTAGCCTTCTGAACTAAGGAATAACAAAGGTTTTTTATTATTATTATATGGCAGATTCAGTCACTTCCTTCCTGTTGATCAGGTACAGTCTTCCAGCTACAACAGAGTATGAGACAGGTGAACCCCAGTCCTATATCAAAATTTGCTCCAAAGACTTGCCCAGTGCCAAAACTTTGATTGGGGAAAAGACAAGTCATACAGGCAAGAGTTGGGATTGCTCTCAAATGTAATCTCTCCTCATTTTGTTGGCGATGAAACAATTTGGCTTTGTGGAGTCAGTGGAAGAAACACCAACTGGGTTGACACATAAGTTTAAATTAATTGGAATATTAATGTAGTTTATTTCTGTAAGGCATAGCGTTTCAGCATATCAAATTCTATTATTCATGCAGATTTAATTAGTCTACTAACTGAAATAATATTATTAATAACTTTGGTCATTTCTTCTAGGTATAAAGTTATGAATAACCATTAGGTAAATTTTAATGTCTGAAACAGTAGGAGTGCTACACTGTTATTTAAGAAAGATTTTTTTTTAAAAAAAGCAGTGTTATGAATTTAATTAGCAAGAAAGTATTTAAAAAGCATAGATAGCCATTCCCAAATGGTTATGCTCAAGTGGGAAAATGCAGGATACTAACTATTTGTTCTTATCGGCGCGTCTGAGCATTAGCCAGCTATTCCTCTTCTGTTAAAATGATAAACTTCCTGATGCATTTCCTGTTTATGAGTAAGGAATATAAAATTAGAACATTCAGATGCGGTTGCAAATGGCTAAGCATATGGTAAGAGATATAAGTCAGATCTTGAGGATTTATTTAAATGTTTTCTACTTTCAATTGGACATAATAGTGTTGAATAGTGTCAACAAACTTGAGTAGCTCTCTCCCAGAGGTGAGTAGTTATCTGATTGCTTAAAGCTCTGAAACTAATTAGTACGCATTGTCTGCTCCATTGCCATTTGACTTGATGTTATCTGTCTATAAAACTTATCTGATCAGATCAATTTCAAACCAAAACCCTGCTGGAAAAACAAGTTCAAGCTTTATGTGCTAGCTTATTTAATTAACTCTCTTTTTTCCCATTGAAAAAAAATATGTGTGGAAATTATATTGTTAGACTGCAAACTCAACTGTAAAGGGCTCACACAATGTTTTGGGTTTATTTGGTTTTTAAATTATTACCATAATGCTATATAAAAATCAACAAAATGAATGTTATTGTATTTCATAGATTTAGGAACAGGGTGAAGTTAAAATTATGAAACTTAATCAATAGTAATTTATACTTGTTCACATTTCTGGAAGTATATAATATCAAGGAAAGGAACACCATAATAATATCTGCAGAGTACATAAATTACATGAACTGAAATCTTTTAACATAATGGCCAGCAACTATTAGATAAATAGTCTATATTTTAATAGCAAACTATTGAAAATTCTGTACTCTTGTATCCAAATGGGCATCATTTATGCATAAGATGAAGTTTTATTTAACAGATTTTAGAGGGGAGGAAAACCATCATTTATTTCCATCACTTTTTTAAGTAGCAAAAATATGTAACAAAAACAAAACCTGGATAAAAAGCTAAAGCAGTGAGAGAGACTAAATATGCTCAAGGAAGATAGAAAACTGACTAGATTTTTTTAAAGGTACAACCAAATCTAATCCAGGAATCCAAATAGCTACATAGCTTGATCTATTCTAGATTCCTATGGAATCGTAGAGTAATAGGAATAGACTGTAAACTGTAAACTGCCAGAAGCAAGGAAGTGAAAGCTGCTAGTGATTTTGTTTGCCCAAGTCAGAAACAGAGGAAACAAATTAACTATTTATTTATTGACTATTTGTTTATTTATTCATTCAATCAAACTACTCTAACAAATTAACTGTTTATTTATTGACTATTTGTTTATTTATTCATTCAATCAAACTACTCATCTCCCTCATAACTGTAAATGGGTAAAAGTCAAAGGGAGAGATAGGAGATGGGAGACTCCTTGGAAGGCAGTATGGAACTTGCAAGGAAATAAAGAGAAAAGAAGTAGAACTCAGAAAATGTATACCAATCTCTGGAGTTTGTGGGAGGAAAAAGGCCTCAGACATAGGAGACAGCAGACACATGGAGGGGGGGAAAGAAAAAAAAGAAGCAGCATAAGTTTAACCCAAAGTCAATGTCTAGGAAAAAGATAAAACAATGGGAATGGTTAGTTCAGCAGGAGGGAGCCTACAGAGATGCAGGAAATAAAGGGCAAATCTTTAAAACAGGAAAAAAAATATTTATAAAAAAGTAAAAGGAATCAAGGTGATGCTTTTCTCCCTGCAGTAGGGTGCTCAGCTCTTCAGTTACAAGGGAAATTGACAGTTTAGAAGATGCAAAGATTCAAATTTACTGGCAGCTTGATCAAACTTGGCAGTTTCATCATGAACAAGCACACAGTAGTTTTCATCTGGAGGAAGAATATGGCTTACAGAGCCAAGACAGGAGAAAACATACTGGATCCAGGTGGGCAGGATGGAAGATATCTACAGCAATCCATGAAAGAAGGATTGAGGTACCAGACAATTAGAGAAAAAACAGCTACTACAATCCTATAGAGGTAGTGGGCATTTTGGTAATGTTATTATTTATTTTTATTTATTTTATTTGACTTGTATGCCGCCACTCTCCGAAAGGACTCGGGGCGGCTCACAAATAAAACATAACACAATAAATAGTTTAAAAAGAAATTAAATCTCTGGAATTTGATGAAGGAATGAGAAAAATGGAAATTAATACAAACCAGTGGAAGAATAATCGAACTGCCCATTTTTAAACTTAGCATTAGGGTGGTAAAATAACATATGCTAAAGTGGTTAAAGTTAGACACCCATTCATTAGAAAACTTCCATAAAATTTTTTAGAAGTGCAATCAAGGTGATTTTTTTCTTGAAGATTGCAGCACAACAAGAAGTGAATTAATAAGATTATATCATAAATAAAGCAGGTGCTATGGACATTTCTCTGTGAAATAAAATGCTGAAAAAGAAGTGACCAATGCATAAATGTCAGAATTCTTTCTTCAGATTTATGAAAGTAGTTGTACAATTGGTTTGCCCAGGTGGTTTGCAGATATGGTTTAACACAGAAAACCATGCAGAAAACCCATGGCCAATATTTATGGCCTGCATGGTATGAAAAAAGAAAAAGGAAGGTTGGTTTTTCCCCTGTCCATTCTATCAAAATATTAGAACCTAACTATCCAATAATAAAGGGGGGAAGGAAATACTTCATAGAACAAATAATTAATTTGTGGCATTTACTATTGTAAGAAGGGTGGCAAAGTGGCTCAGCAGTTAAGATGCAGATTTGAGACTGGGCTTCACATGACAGGTGAGCTTCCATCCTTGCCCCAACTACTGCCAACCTTGCAGTTTGAAAGCATACAAATGCAAGTAGATAAATAGGTATCATTTGGTGGGAAATTAACAACACTCCATGATGTCGTGCTGGCCAGATGTTGTTGGATAGTGCTGGCTCAATGGGCTTGAAATGGAGATGAGAACCATCCCTATACTCAATAATCACTAGTGGAATAAAATCTGCAGGGACTCCTTAGCGTAAAAGATAAAAGATACTGATGTTGGCCAACATCAAAAAAGGCTAGGCAATTATATACAGGATCCTGTAAGATGTTATGAGATCAGAAAGGTGAACTAGATGGCTTTTTTGACCATTCCAGTGGATATGTAAAATTACATATTTTTATCAGATTTATTTACTATATTTATTATTATCTATTTATCCAATTTAGGTGCTACCACTCTATTAGAGTTTTGCATGGATTTCATTATTATTCGATGAAGAGGGATGTGCAAAATAAAGAGCGTGCTTTGTAAAATGCATTGGTAAATATTTCAAAGGAGCCACCTCTACAGAATACTTGGTGCAATTGCATCCAGAGCTGCTCCTAGCTGTCCACGCAAGGTTGTACCTGCACATCTACTTGATGGTGCTTCAGCATTTCCAACTTTTCATTAAAAGTGTTACACAGTCCCTTTAATGATCAGCTGAAACATGTCAACAGATTCTTTTTTCAGCTTTAATTTTTGGAAGCATATAGTGGCAATGATATAGTTATCTTTCAAATTTGTAAAAAGAAAAAGAAAAGCAATTACTGTAGTAATATACCAGTTTCTATGGTATTCAAGAAACACAAGAAGGATTTGACTTTCTGTTCACTTAAAAAACTAAGAAGCCTTGTAACAATGAAACAAGGCTTTATTTTCTGTTATCCAAGATTAATTTTTCATTTTATGATACTTAGTGTAAGCCATCAACAACTCAGCCTTTCTCCGAAGATTGACATTACTTGAAAATATACTCCACTTTAATTCACACCCTGCTTAATTCCTTTCATCTTTTTTTTCTCCCAAACCTTTCAGGGAAAAGAAAATCCAAAACATTATGAGCATTTAGTAACACTGATCAATGAGAACATGATTTATCCAGAGATGGCAACTGTGTGAATGTATTGTAGCTGCCAACACTTCTTAATATTTTAGATCTGTTGCCTCCACAATTATCAAAAGCAGATACTTGGTTCTTGCTCAGCCAGGCAAGATAACATTGGAGTTAAATTTACAACTGCAATTCCCTGAGCTTTTCAGAATTCTTCCAGATAAATATGCATGTTGATGTGGGGTAAGGAGAATTAAATATTTTAACTGATTAATTTGTTATTAAATAGCTAAATATATTCAAATAAACCTTGCTAGTTAGAAAGCCTATTGTGTCTTTTTAAGTAGAGAGCAAGTATCTTCACAGTCTAAATAAATAAGGTAGGGATAGCATACTTAGTGAAATTCCCTCTATTTCTTTAGTAATAGCTTCATTTTTGGCCATGTGACTAGAAGGAAAAAGAAGGGGTTGGTAAGTTGATGCTCAAGGCAACATTTCAAGTTGTGCCTATCTGCCATTGCTGAAAGGATATATTGGGCACTTTTTAAAGTAATTTTTTCTCTCTCTTGCTCATGGTTGGATTAACCCATTTTAAAAATGGTTTGTTCTTTGACCAGTTTGTCCCACCATGCCAAATTCAATCCAGTTCTGTTTTCAGAGGATTATTTCACTGATGGTCTGAATCCTGAACATTAATTTTTCCGCCCAAAATTTCAATCAGTTGGAAAGAATATCAGTATAGGAAAGTCTTCAGTGGATGGCTTCTAGAATTATCATGGTCATCATCATAGTTGTTGTCATCATCATCATCATCATCGTAGTCATAGTTGTCATCATCCGCTCAGTCCAAATACTTGAGGAGGACTCAGCAGGTGAATAAAATTATGCAACAACAACAACAACAACAAAAATAATAATAATAATTTATAAATTTTATGTGCTACCCAACTCCCAACAACTCTGGATGGTTTACAGTTTTTTCCAACCCCTTAATATCTCTCTATCCTAAGATGTGATTAAGGGAAATCAACAAGCAGCTTTCCAGGTTGTTGGCTCTTGTTGTATGCTTAGGCATAGGACTTTTCCCTCTACATGATCCCTGGAGAGATCTAACTCATTTTCAACCTTAATTATTCTGCTGGCTTCTCTTACCATCAGAATTAATCTAGTTCTGCTTTTTCAAAAGTTATGCTAACAAATGGATAGCATACATAGTCTTGATGTCTCTAACATCCCATTGCTCTGAAAGAACTTCCAATCTTTTTTATTTAGTTGGAGTGATTGGTGTGATTAGTTTATTATAAGAGTATGCAATTTTTCTCCGATGACTATTCAAATTATATGCAGTATATGTGTGTGTGTGGGGGACAAATCAGAATAGGGGTGTGTGTGTGTCTCTGTGTGTGCACACGCCACATTTTTCTATGTTTGCTCTCTGTTCTTGCATTGAAGTTTTAACTGAAAAGTTTAGTGTAGTATGGTATAGTATATGTGTTGAGTGCTGGATTAGAAACAATGTGTTTTAGGCCTCCCTTAGGCACAGAAGCCACTTGGTGTTTTGGGCCATCATACTTTCTCTCAACTCAACCCATTTCAAAGGGTTGCTGTCCTGGGTAGCTATAAAGAGAAAATATTAGATATACCACCTTGAGTTGTACAAAATAAAGGCAAAATACAAGCCTAATGAATAAAATATGTTCCTCTGGAGATATGTGACTGAAGATATTGAGGCCATCAGTCCATCAGCCATATTGTTGGCTACAGCTGAACTGTTTCTCCCATCTGGATTTTTTTTCTGCAACTCTCAGCCAGATGCAGCCCACTTTAAACTCATTTCTCTTTTTTGGGTGGTTTCTCACACCATACCAAATTTGGTCCCATTCCATTCTGTTTGAGGAGAGTTGTCCTGCTGATAAACAAAGTCCCAAACTCCTTTTTATAATTTTTTTGCCACTTTTTCTTATGTTTGAAAGAATAAAAAGATTGCAGGAATTCTCTAAGTCAATCCTGAATTATAGACCCAGGACAATATAGAAGCATACTATTCATTACAATCCTTTACAAAAGACTGGTATTTCTAAGCAAAAGCTTTTTATATGTGTACATAATGCTTTAGCTTCTGCCAAGAATAAAGGTCCTGAAGAAGCCACTAGTCATAATAGTCACAATGAACTCCCACTGAAAGCAACTGCCTTTTCAGCTTTTGATAGAACTTTTTTTGATTAGATTTAATAGAATATATTTAAATCTGGATAAGGGCCACTAATTATAGTATTCACCCATGATGATTAGTGAGTGGATTATTTAGATAATAGATATAGATAGATATAGATACCCATGTATTTACATGTAAGAGATACTCAGTGTGGTGAGGGAGTTAAATTGATAGCTAGGAAAAGATAGATGCAGGTAGTCCAAGATTTTGTGGTAAAGAAATCAATTGATGTTTTAAAGCATTACACTTGGAAGTTGAAAAATATCTATCTACCAATATACATATATGGATTATAGCCCATAATCTTCAATGAAGAAGCTTTCATTTTTGATTGATGATGGATAACGGATTATGATGATAATGTTCATCATAAGAACATCATCTGTTCTTCCCTCTTGTATGTTTGGATGGTATGAATGAATTTTTTGATTTTATATTGTTTTTATCTTGTTGTACGCCGCCTCGAGTTCCCGATAGAAGAGAGATATAAATTTAATAATAATAATAATAATAATAATAATAATAATAATAATAATGATGACAATGATGCAGATGATGAGAAGGAGGAAGAGGAGGAGGAGGAAGAGGAAGAGGAAGAGGAAAAGAGGAAGAGGATACAAGTTTATCTATAACATATTTCTATAGGTATAAATTGTTGAGAGCATGGTGGCCCGGCAGCTCCAACTGTTCCTGGAGAAAACTGACTATCTAGATCCGTATCAATTGGGCTTCAGGCCCGGATAAGCATGGAGACGGCGTTGGTTGCGCTGGTGGATGATCTCTGGAGGGCGCAGAACAGAGGTTATTCTCTGTCCTGGCCCTGTTAGATCTCTCAGCAGCTTTCGATACCATCGACCATGGTATCCTACTGTGACGCCTCGAGGGTTTGGGAGTAGGGGGCACCATTTTACAGTGGTTCTCCTCCTACCTCTCAGGCCATACACAGGTAGTGTTGGCAGGGGACAGAGATTGGCCCCGAGGCCCCTCCTTTGTGGGGTGCCCCAGGGGTTGGTTCTCTTGCCCCTCCTGTTCAACATCTACATGAGCGCTGGGTGACATCATCTGTGGTTTTGGGATGAGGTATCATCAGTATGCTGATGATACCCAGCTTTTCATCTCCACCCCTAACCAACCCAGTGACACCCTCAATGTGATGTCCCGGTGTCTGGAGGTGGTGCAGGTCTGGATGGGGAGGAACAGGCTTCGACTCAAGCCAGCTAAGACCGAGTGGCTGTATATACCAGCATTGTCCAGGAGATTCCATCTTTGGCTATGGGGGGAGAGGTGTTGCCCCCCCATAGATAGGGCACACAACTTGAGTGTCCCCCTGGACGCACGGCTCAGTTTAGAGGATCAGGTGGGAGCCGTGGCCAGGGGGGCATTTGCCCAGGTTCAGCTGGTTCACCAGTTGCATCCCTATCTGGACCAAGATGCCCTGCATACAGTCACTCATGCACTCGTCTCCCATCTGGACTACTGCAATGCTCTTTACATGGGGCTGCCCTTGAGGACCACTCGGAGGCTTCAACTGGTCCAGAATGCAGCGGCATGGGTTGTGATGGGAGGATCCCGATATTCCCATGTTACACCCCTCCTGCATGAGCTGCACTGGTTACCAGTTGCCCTCCAGGTGAGATTCAAGGTGCTGGTGTTGACCTATAAAGCCCTTCCATGGCATTGGACCAGGATATATGTGGGAGACCCTACTGCCGATAACAGCTTCCTGGCATCCCGTGCACTCCCATCGACAAGGCCTTCTCTGGGTGCCGTCGACCCGGCAATGTCAGCTGGCGGTTCCCAGGGGTAGGGCCTTCTTGGTGGGAGCACCCACCCTATGGAACCAGCTTCCCCTGGAGCTCCGGATGGCCCCTGACCTCCACTCCTTCCGCCATGACCTAAAAACTTGGCTGTTCCAACTGGCCTACCCGGACTGATGGGGGGAAGGGTTTTTAGCATAGTTTTAATTGGCATATTTATGAGACCTTACGTTTCATAGTTTTTTTAATATTTGTATATTTGTATTTGGATTATTTTTATTTTGTAAGCTGCCCTGAGTCCTTTGGGAGATAGGGCGGCATATAAGTCTCATAAACAAACAAACAAACAAACAAACAAACAAATAAATAAATAAATAAATAAATAAATAAATAAAGAATGAGACAGAAACCTTGGAGACAAGGTCAAACTACATGATTCCACGTGTGTAATTTATGGTGAAAAAGATTTGTCACTGCTTTCTTTTCAAATATGTTGTTACTTGAGTGTCTATACTCCTAATATTTCAAGGCAATCTCCCATTTAAGTCCTAACCAGGCCTGACCTTGCATACATTTTTGAGACCAGTCAAGGGCAGCTACATGTTGCTACCTGACTGGTATGTATGTAAGTATTTATATTCAGAAAAGGATATTACAGTTTAGGACCTACAATAGTACCAATTTTGTCAGGATCTTGACATTATATTAAAGCATTAAACAGATCTGTGTGTCCTTTAAGTCTATAAATGGAACTACAATTAAAAGTGAATCAATGCAATTGATTAACTAATGTATGAGACTAACGATGGAAAGGCAATCAGATAATAAGCCCAATTTATTGTGAATATAGTTGAAAGAATATTTAGATGAAACAATACAAAATTTTAAAAATCCATTAATAATCTATGAATAAAAATAACATACCTGATTCAGCTAGAAAAGGGAAAAGCTGTTTGGAGATTAGCCCGTGCAATTTAATGTGTGTCTATGTATGTATTCAGAAAACAATTACCAGAATATTACAAGTTGGGGCCAATTCATTGGGAGCAACAGCTTAGAAAGTGGAAGGGAAAATGGAGGAGATTTCAAAAACTGCTCAGCTATACAAGGAGAAGGCAAAAAGAGAGACAGCAACAAATATTATTTTTTATTTCTTGTTGCTTCCAGAATTGCTACACCTAAGTAGGGTCATAGAGCTGTTGAAAGCACAATTAAAACAAAAACAAAAAAAAACTAAAACCTTTTTCCCCAGCTAGACATGCCTATAAGACTCCTTATGATTAGTATTAATACCAATAACTAATCTTCTGCATTACTACTATAGAATGGAATTGTTCTTTCCCATCAGTGTTTTTGTTTTTGTTTTCACTTGACCATAACACTGTATATACACAATGACAAAGCTCAAATTATCCTACTTTGACAGATTACAAATTGGAATTGGGCAGCTAATATATTAAAATCAATCACCCAATCATGAAAATCTTACACTCTAGGGCTGTAAGGCTTGGAAAGGTAGAAGAAGAAAAATAAAAAAAGATCACAAGTAGCAAGATGGATAGACTCAGTTAAAGTAACAATGAGTGCACTGTTGGGATCTGAAAGACCAGGTTAGGGATGGATTCCAATAGAGAAAATCATCTATGTGATCATTAAGACTCAACAACAAATTGATGACACATAATCAATCTGTGTAAACACTGGAGGAAACATATGAGGTAATAATTTGGATACAATTGGGGGTAAGCATATCAGGTAAGAAAAGCAACCACTTTCATCACAAGGAAATAATGCAGCATTGGGGTTTTCATATGAAGAATGGTTAACAGATAATCAGAGTTGGAAGGGACCTTGTAGGTCATCTAGTCCAACCCCCACCCAAGCGGGAGACCCTACACCATTTCTGACAAATGGCAGTCCAATCTCTTCTTGAAAGTCTCAAGTGATGGCGCTCCCACAACTTCTAAGGGCAGGAATTGGATTTGTCTAGTCTAATGAAAAGAAGGCCTAGGGGTGACATGATAGCAAGAGTTCCAATATGTAAGGGGCTGCCAGAAAGAAGATAGGGGTCAACCTTTTCTCCAAAGCACCAGAAGGCAAGACAAAAACAATGTATGGAAACTAATCAAGGAGAGAAGCAACCTAGAACTAAGGAGAAATCTCCTAACAATGAGAACAATTAACCAGTGGAATAGACTGTCTTCAGAGGTTGTTGGAGCTCCATCACTGGAGGTTTTTAAGAAGAGAAATTGAATAACCACTTGTCTGGAATAGTAGGGGGTTTCTTGCTTGAGCAGGGGGTTGGATCGCCAAGGTTCCTTCCAACACTTTCATCATGTAAAGTTCTGTAAAGAAAGAAAGGTAAGTAAGGGACATGTGAGAAATGTCAAAAATATGCAAGATGCGGAGGAAAAGGCATAAAAAGACATTGTTAGCTATGTGACAGCCCACTCTAGAGTTATTGGAGTATATGCAGTATGGGAGGTAGAGGGCAAAAAAAAAAGGGGGGGGTATTCTCACAGTGCATTGTTAAAAATTTGGAATTCTTTAAAACAAAACATTCTTAACTTACAATCTGGACACCTTTAGAAAGTTAAGACAACTTAATGGGGGGAGGGAATAAATAATTATATTAAGAAATGGAAATAATGATATTATTCTAGAAGTCAAGGAATTGTTGTCACAAGTGTGATCTAAATTATTTGGAAAAGGCAGCATTATCTATTAATCAAATGATACAGCAATATGTGTTACTCTGACAGAGATTTCATCATCTCCAACAATAATATCTTACATTGTTTCTATTGTAATAGTGAATTCATTGGTAAACATACATATATATATAAATAAAACAACACAGCCAACCAACCCGCTTACAACAGAGCCAGCACACCACACCTCCCCTCCAGTATTTATAGAGAGAAGGCAGCTCAGATCACACTTTGCTGGCACAAGCACAAAGCCGAAGACACCAGCCTGAAGATGGTGAGTGGGATCTCGTCAAAATGTTGCCAAGATACTCTCAATCTTACATGGGACAAGACCCGAATACACCAAGACCTTCATACCTTTACCCGTGAAAATCTACGAATATATATATGTATGTATGTATGTATGTATGTATGTATATGTATATGTATATGTATATGTATATGTATATCTATATGTATATCTATATCTATATCTATATCTATATCTATATCTATATCTATATCTCTATATCTCTATATCTCTATGTATATATTTATATATATGTATATGTGTATATATATGTATATATATGTTTTGGGTCCGGTGTTCGGGTCTTTTTCCATGTAAGATTGAGAGTATCTTGGCAACATTTTGACGAGGTCCCACTCGCCATCTTCTGGCTGGTGCTTTCGGCTTCGTGCTTGTGCAAGCAAAGTGTGATTGGAGCTGCCGTCTCTCTATAAATACTGGTGGGGAGGTGTGGTGTGCTGGTTCTGTTGTAAGCGGATTGGTTGGCTGTGTTGTTACTTCTTGATTGGTTGATGGAGTTGATGTTTGCAGATTGGTTGGCTTTTTCATAAGACCCTGTGTGGCTGAGGTACTGGCTGTGTGTCTCTCAGCCTTTTGTGTTGCAGCGACCTGGGTAACAGGCTGTGTGATGACCTTCTGAGTTGTATTGTTGTGACATCCTGGGTCTTGTGCTGTAATCTCCTGGGTCATTGGCTGTGTTGTAACCTCCTGAGTTCTGTGATGTAATATTCTGAGTGGATGGCTGGGATGTAACGTTCCGGGCTTTGGTTTGGCTCCAAGTTTCAGGTCTGGCTATGTGTTCATGGTGTGTGTCAATTTGCTTAGTTTAGGGCTTGGAGCGGGGTGTAGCAGCTGGTGATGCAGCCATGGTCTGGTTTCTGGGTGGTGGTTGTCTTTCATCTATGTGATGGGTTTGATTTTGAGTCTGGTGAGGGAGATTGGTGGTGGCATCATGTGTTGTTTTGGGTCTGGTGTTGGTTTTCGTGGCTGGGACTCATTTGTTGATTAGGGCTAGTTTCCATATGTCTGGTAGGTGGGAGGTATCGTCCCATTTATTCATGTTATGGGGTTGTTTTTCTATTTTGATGGCTTCCCTAATTATTCTCTTGTTGAAGTGTTCAGTATTGGAGATTAATTTGGTTCCCTCAAAATCAATTTCATGTCCTGTGGCTTTAAGGTGCTGGAAAAGGGAGGAAATATTTTCTTCTTTTCTGACTGTGTTCTTGTGTTCTGTGATGCATGCATTTATTCTCCTGTTGGTTTGTCCAATGCATGTGGCTGGGCAATTTTTGCATGGAGTTTATGAAATTATATATATAATATATATATATATATATATATATATATATATATATATATATATATATATGTAGGTCTTGGTGTATTGGTCTTGTCCGTGTATGATTGAGAATACCTTGGCAAGCGTTTGACGAAATCTCATCCGTCATCTTCAGGCTGGTGTCTTCAGCTTCGTTCTCCTGGGAGAAGTGTGTGATCGTGGCTGTTTTTCCCTTTTAAACTCTAGAGTTTTAAACTCTAGAGTCTGTGTGGCTGAGGTGCTGGCTGTGTGTCTCTCAGCCTTTTGTGTTGTAACGACCTGGGTAACATCACAGCCTTCCACCCAGGATACTACATCACAGAACTCAGGAGATCACAACACAAAACATCAGGAGGTTGCAGCACAGACAACGACCCAGGAGATTACAGCACCACACCCAGGACATCACAACAATAGAACTCAGAAGGTCATCACACAGCCCATTACCCAGGTCGTTACAACACAAAAGGCTGAGAGACACACAGCCAGCACCTCAGCCACACAGGGTCTCAGGAAAAAGCCATCCAATCTGCATACATCAACTCCACAAACCAATCAAAAAGTAACAACACATCCAACTCTAGAGTTTAAAAGGGAAAAACAGCCACGATCACACACTTCTCCCAGGAGAACAAAGCTGAAGACACCAGCCTGAAGATGACGGATGAGATTTCGTCGAACGTTGCCAAGGTATTCTCAATCATACACGGACAAGACCGAATACACCAAGACCTACATACCTTTACCCGTGAAAATCTACGAAAATATATATATATATATATATATATATATATATATATATATATATATATTATCACAATAGCATCTTTGCTATCACAAGTTTCTATCACAGTATATACATATATATGTATAGTAATATGCAACACTGAAAGAATTTATTTTTAATACTGTGATAGACACTTGTGATAGGGAAGATGCTATTGTGATCATGCTTTGCTGTTAGTTTCTCACACCATGCTAGTCTAAACAAGTTGAGGTCTGGTTAATGTTTTTACCTTCATACCAGTTGCTAGGGAACCAAGCTATGAAAAGACTATGCTCCCATCTCCTGCTTATGGACTTTCTAGGGGTATCTTTTTCATAGGATGCTGGACTAGATGAGCTTTTCTATTGATCCACCAGAGCTGTTGTGTCCTGATCTTCATACAACCAGGAAAGTCACCAGCTTTCAGCTAACTTTCCATGATTCTTATGGAGATAATCTGGAATATAATATCATGATCCTTCCTTTATTCTACTCCAAAATCCCAGCTAAATAGCTTATTAGTATATCGGCTTTATCTCTTATATGTATAAGACAAGGATCGTTTTTCCTCCCATAGATAAAGTCAGTAGGCTGCTGTTAATGTTAAATCAACCTTGAATCTAGCTAATCTGCTGATCCCAAAGGAAAATTTTTCATTTTCAACTTTTGATGTGTTGCTGGTCTCCTTTCTTTGTATAAGAATATGAAATATTTTTGTAACTCTTAAATGATTGTGTAGTAATAATAATGCAAGGAAATTAAATCATTTATAAATGAAATCAGCTTCCTATAAGAACCGTATCAATCATGCAAAGTTTAATAATTTACTATATTATTTATAATATTTGTATTAAGGATTACACTTATACAAATAAAGGCAAACTGCAAAAAAGAAAATAAAGATATAAAGTGCAAAGAAAAATAGACAAAGAAAAACAGAAAAGAAAAAAGTAAGAATATACCAAAGAGAAAGAAAATACACATATAAAAAATTAACTTCCCCTTTATCATAATAAGCATAAACAATTTTATGCTTATTGAAAGATCTGCAAGAAATATCATTTGCCTGCAAGCAAGAACTGATGGGCTCATAAAATAGAGAAAGTAATAGAAAATAAAGAAGTTAAATTGCTCTAGGACTTTGGAATTCAAACAGACAGGCACCTGCCATATAACACCCTGGACTTAACAATTGTTGATAAGGAAGACAAAAATGTCTGAATAGTGAATGTGCGTGTGCCTGAAGACAGCAGAAGAGAAGAGAAAGAATTGGAGAAGATAACAAAATACAAAGATCTACAAATAGAAATAGAAAGACGGTGGCAAAGCAAGCAAGGGTAGTACCAATAGCAATAGGTACCTTGGGTACAATCCCAAAGCAGCTGGAGAACCACTTGAACACAATTGGCATTGGCAAATTTGCCATCAGTCAATTGCAAAAGATGGCTTTAATGGGAACAGCTTCCATCCTGCGATGATATGTGTAACACCATCCAATACCCAGATCTGCCTAGGCCAGGTCTTTGGTAAGAACTCGATAGGTAGACAAAAATACCAAATCCAGTCTGAACATCTGGCTGACTGTTCGATGATCAATCATCATCATCATCATCATCAAGAAAGAGAGAGATGGGAAGGGTACTTCTTATATTATTAAGCTCATATTTAGAACTTTATTTCATGAAGAATTAAAGTGAATCCACCCAGTGCATGTTATCAGACTAGTCAATTGAAATGTACTTCCTAGTTGAAAAACAGGAGAAGCAATTTCTAAAAGCAATTAAGAAATGAAGTTCAGCAGAACTTTATGACTTTATGACTGCAGCTGTGATCTTGGTGGAAATCCCTTGACTCCAGCTGTTCCATTAATGAGAAACTGAAGGAGCTGCTGTCTGGGGTGCAAGTGTCAATCTCACGATTTGTCCTTTATCCAGAGAGGTGTGACTGGCCAGAAAACACCACTTGGTTACTAATCTTACAGCAATGCTCTGTCCACTCCTTCACAGATTTCTAGCTTGCCATGAATTCTCACTAAAAGTCAAGTGTGTAATATTGATTACTACTTAGAGATTTCCAATTTTTTTAACTCAAGTTATTTTATGTGGTCCTCCAGCAATTGCCTTTCTTTAGCTGTAGTTAAGAACTGATAGATGCCCAACAATAGTATATTATTCTTTTTTTAAGTACATGTTTTTTTAATGTGGATGTAGACACTCAGTAGTCTTTTTAAATTATTTCAAATCTGTATACTTAACAGCTATTCTAATAGCTGTGGTCTTAGAGATATGTCAAAAGAGCAGAGTAACAATGGCACTTTATTACAATATAAAATTTTAACAATCCTTCCTACCTACATTGGTCACCCAATAAATTATGTAACACTGTCATGCAGGGAACAGAGAGAAAGCAATGTAAGCCTCTTTCACATTCATCTATCTCTTTATTGGTTCATTTTTTAAATCAAGTTCTGAGTATAGGTAACTTAAAACTCTTGTTCAGTTGATACTTCTGAAGCATTCCATGGAATGATCATGTGATCAGAAAATGTAGGAGGTGAAACATGGAAGATATATGGATAGAACAGATGTCCTTTGTATTTGTATTCCTCCTTTGTATTTGAACAATTGCATACCCTACTACTAAGACTCTTGTACTGTAAAAGACTCTTTAGTTGTTTGATCTCTGTCCACTGGCCTGTCTTCCTTCTCAGAATTTCTGTCTCTTCCCCATAACATTCAGAGCTTATTTCATCTGAATGGGCTCCATATTATTTCAGAATATTTGCAAATATCTTCTATCATTTTTGCTTCTGCTTGCTATTCTCACCTACTGTGCTTGCTTCTGTATGGAGAGTTGTTTCTATTGTTTCTTTCTATTGTACAGCAATCTTTCTTTGAATTAATAAATGCTTATATGTTCCATCAGCTGATTTATAATCACTGGAGTGTTTTTCAAGGATCTCTATGAGCTAGTACTTGTAGTAAATATGTGCCAGGAAGAAGGATAAAAATACTATGAACATTGCAAATCTCTATTGCTTCATCTTTGCTATTGCTTCTTACAGTATCACTAGTAGAACAGTTCTTATTTCTTCTTTATACAAGCTCTCATAGTAGCCAAGTACCAATTCTTACCTTAGAAAACTTGCTCTTGGGACTTCCTGTTTTGAGCCTCTTCGTGAACGGACCAAAATCTGCAACTGTGCGCAGTTTTGATCCGTGCTAACCGCTGGAGACCCGAGGCTGGCTTTGGGGTTGAAACCACCCCGTAGAGGTGGTGAAGGTTGGGGAGCTGCCAGCAGGGTTGAGGAGAGCTGCATCTCTTCTCCCCAGCTGGTTTTTTTTTCCCTTTCCCGAAGGCGGCAGAAGTGGCTGGTCAGAAATGGCCACCTCAAAGAAGAACTCGAACGGAAAAGAATGTGCAGGAGGAAGCTTGAAGGAGAAAGTGTGATATACCGGGCTTGCAATTGAAAACAACTATTAAAGGTACCTGGAATTTAAACAGCTAAAAACAATGCTATCTCTAAAAGACTTTTACAGCTGCGAATGAAAGGGTTAAGAGGGGAAAACTGGTCTCTTTTTTTTCCCTCAAATACTGATCGCTTCAACTGGCTTGGAATATCAAGAATGGATTTACAAGAATTGGACATTGATTCACTTGAATATTAATAGGCTGCTTTCAGCTGAAAATAAAGTACCATGTGATAAAGACTTTTGAATAACTTTAAAGAATTCTTTTTAAAAAGAGTCAAAGATAGAAAACAGAGGGGGGGGAGAAAGAGCTTAAATAGGGTGGAGTCTGGAAACAAAGGATACCACCTGGAGTTAAATTGTATTGAGAGTGGATTCACAACAAGACGTGAAAAGAGTACATAGTAAAGGAAGCTCCGTGCAAGCCAGCCCCGGAAAACTGAAAGTGAAAAAGAAAATAAGAAATGGCTGTGGATTATTGGAGAACTCCTGGCTAGAGGATCTTAGCGAAGGATTAAAGTCATCTGGGGGTTGCTTTAAAAGGGAAAAAATCTTTCAGAATGTCATCACTTTTTGAAGAACTAAAAACACTATTTAAAGACATTAAAGAAGAGGTAAAAATGATAGAAAGGGAGATCCTGAAATATAGAAAATTACAGGAAGCATCAGATGAACAAGAAGGGTGGGACAAAGAAGAAGAAGCCATCTTCAATGATCAAATGACTCTAAAATGGGTTAAGAAAAAGGGGAAGAAAAGGGGAAAAGAGGAAAGAGAGTTAAAAATCTAAGATTGGAGGCAACAATCAAAAAAGTATAAAATGGGAAATAGTTATAATACTGCAAGGAGCCATAAGGTAGGATTTCAGAAGGGGAAATTGGACATAAAAGTGGAAAAAATGGGAAGGGAGAAGAAGAGGGGGAGTTGACAAGAAGAGAAAGTGGTAAAAAATTGAACCAAGATGAGCAACAGCAAGAAAAATACATAAAAATTAAAATCCAACAGTTAGACAATGGTTAATTTAAGTTCTGAGAGGATTCTGCAAGGGACGTGAGATAAATATGGTTAAGTTAGAAAGAAGTTAGTATAGTTTTTTTTTTCTGTTAATAAGTAAAGGAGGTAAAGAAGGAAAGAGAATAAAGCCTCTAACAATTTAAAGAGAAAGTATGGAAATTATAAGAAGTATGGAACTTTTTAATACTGTTTTTCTTCTTGATGATGAAATATAGTGATATGGATATTAAATGGTAATAAAACGGAAATATCTTAAATAGAAATGAATGAAGGAGATAAATATTAACAATGGCTGAATTGAACTGCAAAAGAAATAATTACTTTAATTATTATTGTTATATGTATGCATAATCTTCTTTTTCTTTTTCTTTGTAAAGAATCTAATGGATATTTGTAGGAATGTACCAAGCAGAATCTGATTAATAATGGCTAGATGATATAAAATAGAGGGTAACAGAGGTAATAATGGTAAAGGTGAAATATAAAAGTTAAACAATAATTGGTTAGAAGAGATAGAGGTCTTATCCTTTAGGGTAGTAATTACAGGGTAAAATATGTTTTATAAGATAATATAAAATTCTAAACAAGATAGACAAAAGTGTAATAATATTGATTGGCAAGATATTGAAAATTGAAAAAAGAAATGTAATTAATGAAATGATGGAATGATGAAATAACTGAAGCAAGACTATAGAAGCTAGAGAAAGGGTGGAAATTATGGAAAATAGTGGAATTTGCTATGATAAATGGAATAGAATATACAAAATGAGTGTATAATTGAAATTATAGTCACATGGAGAAGGAAGGGCCTGGTAACACACTGTTCTCAAAAAAAGAATTTTTGGTTTTTTTGTTTTTATATTTGTCTGTATGTATTTGTTTGCCGGGAATGGTTCTGGGATGATAATATGAAGTGTTATAAGATAAATTAATCTAAAAATATGGAATATTTTGTATGTGAGAATATATAAAAATAATTAAAAGATGAGAATGGAAAAGATGTACAAGGAGCTTTAACCTACCGGCATACCATATGTTTTTTCTGTGTATGTTTGTCTAAAATAATAAAACTTTTTTCAAAAAGAAAAAAGAAAACTTGCTCTTGATCACCCCTTAAACTTTATGCTTACTTATAAAGAAAAATTATTTAATCACTCACGCTAACAATCAGTAAATCTTAGGAAACATCCCTGCAATCATCAGCTAATCAGGAGAAAACCTTTTATCCCTTACAATTCAGATCACATCCTTCTGTGGTCACTCTTTCAGTACTTCCTGCTGAAAGATGTAAAATCATCTTCGCTGATGATGTAAAGCTATTCAACACCACAGACAATACTGCTACCCTTCAAAAAGACCTCAACTGTGTATCAGAATGGTCAAACAAATGGCAACTTCAAATCTCAACAAATAAATGCTCTGTCTTACATATTGGCAAAAAAAAAATCAGAAAATAAAATACAGGCTTAATAGTCAAGACCTTGCTGATGATTCAAACTCCATCAAGGACCTTGGAATACTCATCTCTAATGATCTAAGTGCTAGAGCCCACTGTAACTACATAGCCAAAAAGGCATTAAGAGTTGTTAACCTAATCCTACGTAGCTTTTTCTCTGGTAATATCACACAGCTAACTAGGGCATACAAAACATTTGCTAGACCAATACTCGAATACAGCTCATCAGTCTGGAACCCACATCACGTATCTGATATTAACACAGTTGAGAAAGTCCAGAAATATTTCACAAGAAGAGTTCTACACTCCTCTACTCGTTGCAGAATACCTTATGCCACCAGACTTGAGGTTTTAGTCCTAGAAAACCTAGAATTATGCCATTTTCGGTCCGATCTAAGTATAGTATATAAAATCATACATTGCAATGTCCTACTGGTCAATGAATACTTCAGTTTCAACCATAACAATACAAGAGCACACAATAGATACAAACGCAAGGTTAATCACACCAAACTTGATTGTAGGAAATACGACTTCAGCAACAGAGTGGTCAATGTCTGGAATACTCTACCTGACTCTGTAGTTTCTTTCTTTTTTTATTCATATTTATATGCCACCCTTCTCCGGAGACTCAGGGCGGCTTACAATTTTTGGAGCACAACCCAATGCGCTCAGTAATAGCCTTCATTCCGTTGTATATGCCTGCTTATTACTAGGGCTTTTTGTCCCCCCCTCAAGTGGCATTTTTACAAAGTCAGCTTATTGCCCCCAACAATCTTGGGTCCTCAATTTACCTACCCCAAGAGGGTGGAAGGCTGAGTCAACCTTGAGCCTGGTGGGATTCGAGCCTGCACTAATTGCAGGCAGCTGGAACTAAGTGCTAGGCGTTTAACAGCCTGCACCACCAAGGGTCTTTCCCAAACCCCAAAAACTTTAACCTTAGACTTTCTACTATTGACCTCACCCCTTTCCTAAGAGGTCTGTGGGGGCATGCATAAGCGCACCAATGTGCCTACCATCCCTGTCCTATTGTTTCTTTTATTTTTCTTATATGTATTCATTTCATGTATTCATAACTATGTTTATCCTTATACTTATTATCTTGTAAGTGATTGACAAATAAAATAAATAAATAAAACTCCTCTGATTAGTAATCCCTGTTAATTCACTTGGTGAAAATCTTATGAGAAATGCAATGCTATGAGAACTATTCATGATAAAATTATATTATTATTACTCATACATGCAGGGCTATTGCTAAGATTGTTAGGACAGTGTACCTCCAAACAATCAACTGCAGAATCTGTATAACTCCTATAAAAGTTTTGGGATGCATTGTTGCACTAGTTAATCAAACTTTATGGTGAAACATCACTTTTTTTTCCAAATCCAATTACAGCAATCAAACTTTCATCATATTTTATCCTCACCTGAAACTGCATTTTCCTTGTTTTACAGAAACTTCATGCTGACTTCATCTTGTATGAATACCCTGAGATCTACTTAACTCCCATGGCAATACTTCATAAAACTTCTGCATTCCTGTCAGATGTGTCTGTATATGAAGCCCAAATATCATATGAACCTCATAGAAGTACTATAGAAATATGAATAATTACTGCTGAACAGCTGAATAAGTAGTTGTAATTTTAGAATCATAGGGCTAGAAGTACTGTTTGAATACACCCAATTTTTGTTTGATCTAAACAGAGCCATTTGCTCTGTTCCTCACAGGTTTATCAGATCATATTTGTACTCAATGTTTAATATCAGTCATTTTATTGAAGTACTTCAGTTCATTACCATTGCAAAGGTAATTTCATGATGATTGGGGATGGAAAAGAAATCCACAATGGGTTTCTATGGGTGTGATTTCATAGAAAAAGGACTCAGTTTCTATTACAATGAATGAAGTCTGCTTCTGTCTATCACTCTTAACTCAAACATTTCAGTTAAAAAAGGTATATGTTAGAGAAAGAAGCATTGTGGCTCCTAAAGTGTATGTGAAACCATTTCCTTTTTTAAAGTAAATTAGGAACACTACAAATGCTAGCATGTATAGATTTTATAACATGAATTTCAGACTAGTAGCTGTAAAATGTTTGAGCAAATTGAATAATAAATGAAAACACAGACTAGATTTAGACTGCTCTTGAACACATCTGCATGTTTCCAAGGAAATTGTTCCTAGTAGCAATAGTGTCACTTCACCCTATTATGTGTGTTGATTGTTTGCTCATCTTACCTGTAAATACCTTACATTTTCCTCACCTTTTACTATCACTTCTTCTCTGAGTAACTCTAAAACAAATAATATTTATTTAATTAACTTGATAAAATCTGCCTTCCTGCTGATTAAAAACATGTTTATAATGTTTCACAACAAAATTTTTAAATGATAAACCTCACACCAATTTATGAAGCAAAAGAAATATAAAACCTTTTCACTTTACAAGAAAACATTAAAAATAAATTGATGTCTCATTACATACTTCCAGTAATACTAGTTCCAATGACTCTCCTAATTTTTGATATAATTCTTCTGGTAGTACGTAATGAGGCCTTGTTAAATGCAAAAATACCAGAATTGTGGAGGGAATCATATATTACCTTGATATCGAAAGAAGGTACCGATGTTAATCAAATCAAAAATTATAGACAAATATCACTCCTGAATGCCGACTACAAAATTTTTATGAGTATCATTGCAGGAAGGACAAAAAGGATTTTAAACAAAATTATACATAGTGATCAGAATAGATTTTTATTGCAAAGACAAATAAGAGACAACATTAGAATAGTAATGAACATATTAGAATATTATGAAATGCAACCAGGAAGACAAGTGGCCCTTGTCTTTCTGGATGCACAAAAAGCATTCGATAATTTAAATTGGGAATTTATGATACGTCAAATTAAGGAAATGAAGTTTGGAGACAGATTTGAAAAATTAATAGAAACAGTTTCAAAAGGCCAATATAATAATAAATGGAGATATAACGAAGACATTTAGAATAACAAAAGGAGTCCAACAGGGATGCCCACTGTCACCTCTGCTCTTTATTTTGACACTAGAGACACTATTAATAAAAATTAGGAATAATTCAGAAATACAGGGAACAAAAATTAAAAAATTAAAAAAGAAGAGTATAAACTACAAGCATTCAATTTGGTTTTTTTTATTGAGGAGCCACTAGAATCAGGCCCAATTTTGATAGAGGAATTAGAAAAATACAGAGAGATTTCAGGATTTAAAATTAACAGAGACAAAACCAAAGTGGTAGTGAAAAACATAACAATTAGAAATAAAAAGGAGTTAGAAAAAGTAATAGGACTACAAATCACAAAAAAATTAAATATTTAGGAATATGGTTAACAGCAAAGTGCTCCACAATAAAAGAAGACAATTATACCAAATTATTCAATCAAATTAAAAAAGATTTGGAAAAATGGGAGACTTTACAATTATCGTTATTAGGAAGAATAGCAACTATTAAAATGAATGTCCTGCCAAAGATTTTATATTTATTTCAAACAACTCCAACAAAATTAGATAAGAATTTTTTTAGAGAACTTAATAGAATAATCACAAAATTTGTTTGGGCAGGCAAAAAAAGCCCGAATAAAGTTAAAAGATTTACAGAATAGTTAGAGCAGAGGTGGTCTTGGGCTTCCAGATTGGGAACTATACCATAAGACAGCAGTACTTGTATGGATACAAGACTGGATCAATCTAAGGAAAAAAAGAATATTAACCATAGAAGGGCATGACATACAAAGAGGATGGCATGCCTTCCAGTGGGACAAAGAAAACAAGCCATATCTATACTTTTATAGACATAAAATAAGAAATGTGGTGATACAATCATGGAAACAAATAAAGAATAAATAATATTTGAAAATTCCAAACTGGGTATGTCCCTTGGAAGCAGTAATCCACCCCAATATAACGGAGGTTAAGAAAACAGCTAGGTATAGGGAAATTCTAGATGACCAAGGGAACTTAAAGAGCAGACAGAAATTGGAGGAGCAGGGAATAAAACTGGATTGGTGGACCTATATGCAAATTCAAACAAGACATAAAAAAGACAGTGAGGAATTTGGAATAGATAATGAAATACAAACACTAGATAAAATCTTGATTGGCCCAGATGAGAAATTACTATCAAAGTTATATAAACATTTATTAGAATTTGAAAGAGCGGAAGAAATTGTGAAAGGAATGATGATTGCATGGGGTAGGAACGCTGGACATACTATTGATCTAGAAGAATGGGAAAAGATGTGGAATGTGAATTATAAAATAACAAAATCGGTGGCATACAAGGAAAACCAACATAAAATGTTCTACCATTGGCATTTGGTACTTTCAAGACTGGCTAAGATTTACCCAAACTTAAAACCAAATTGTTGGAAGTGTGGACAACAACAAGGTACCTTCTTTCATTCTTGGTGGACATGCCCCAAAGCGAAAAAATACTGGAAAATGATTCAAACGTGGTTAGAAGAGTTAACTCAAAACAAAATTGATTTTGTCCTGGAATTATTCCTCTTAGGAATAATAAAAAAATTATAATAGGAAGATAAAATGTCTTATATTACATATATTAACAGCAGCAAGAATTTCATATGCTCAGTAGTGGAAGGAAAATTCTATACCACCTGAAGGTTTAATAATCAAAAAATTTTAGAGTGTGTGGAAATGGATAAATTAACTATGGAATTAAAAGGGAAAAAAGATACAGAATACAACGCAGTATGGGAAACATGGTTTATTTGGATAGATAATAAATATAAATACAGAAATTGTAAAAATAAATTGATGTAAAAGCTCATAAGAGTTTGCTTGTTGTTAAGATCACCTGGAAATTCTCTCCCCACTCCTTCACATTCTGTTAAATTTAATGTGTGATTAGTCAGAATGCAGAAAAAGTTTTATCTAGACCACTCTATTTTAGTCTCACATTGTGATATATCAAAGAAGATATGGAGAAAGAAAACTTACAATAGGCATATTACTATGTTTTATCATTTATATTATGAAAGATGTGGTTCCAAGATTAACTTCTTTCAGCTGCTTTATGGTTCCAAGTAACATGATACATATGACGCTGAAAAATAATATATGGCTACCATAATGTTTCCATGCCACCAAAGAGCAAGATTATGCTCATAGAAGGAAATTTGGTCTATATCATACTGTATATATGGAGTGATCCTGAGGCATTCACAGCCAACTCTACTGTCAGGAAGAGCTTTGTTGTTTTCTTCCAGATGTTTTATCACCCAAACTATGTAATATCATCAGTATTAGTAACTCTGCACTGACATCTGCAAAAAATATACTCAGAGTACCAAGGGCTCATCATTTCAACCCCAAGCTACCAATATTCTCCTTTATTGATAATTTTTACTGGTTGCCTGGCTTTTGGGTCAATAATCCTACAAAGTAGGCATGTATGTTCATTACAAGGAAATCCAATAATCTTCTCAAAATAATATCTGCAAACAATCTAACAAAAACACTTTAAAACTAGGATAAAATTGTTCAAGCAGAATTGTTCTTAAATGATGGGACTTGTATGTTTGCATTGAACAGTGGGATGTGCGTGATTATTTTGACATCATAGTGGTTTGATACAGATGTCACTAATATACAACCAGACTCTGGGGCACTTGTACTGAATTCTCCATGGCAACACAGAAGGATAAATGAAGAAAGTAAATAAAAACCCAAATGGCAAAAACTTGAGAAAATTTGTGATGACTTTTATATGAAGTTGAAGAAGAAGAAAAGGGACTACTTAATAACTGAATGTATGAATTATATTTGCAGGAATGCAATAAATACTTCCATGTGGACAGACTTGAAGAATTGGGAAACTATGGGAAAAATGTTCAGATTTAAATTTGGATCATTAGTTTTGACACAGAGGCAAGTAATGAAACATTCAACATAATGTAATGCTAATCTCATGGTTTACGTAATTGAGTTAGGATGCAACTATTGAAAGACTAAATTTGCATGATGAAGTCATTACCCCTATGTTATAATCATCATGGTTGCCTCAGACAATGCATTTTCTGACAAAAGACTCTTTGTAGCTTTGACCTCTTCTCACTTCTGTCCTGCCAATCCTGGAGAAGCAGAGAGGTAAAACATAAAAGGGCAGGGATTATGGTTTTCATGTAATTTGGTTTACAGAAAATATTAGATTGCAGGCTTTTACAGTGATTTACTATAATTTATGTGAAATAAGTCCACATCTTTCTAAGGACTTCTTAATGCATACATCTTTAAATAAATTGTAGGCACAGAAAAAAAAACATTTCTAATAATTGAATGTTGTTATTCGAAAGAGAAAAAAAAATCAAACTTGAATTTCCTTGCTTCTCTTCCTCTTCTATTTTTCCTTACTTTAACACAAATGAAAAACCAAAGGAAGATTGAGAGAGGGGGGGAGGGAGAGAGAGATGGGGAGAGAAAAGGGGGAAAGGGAGAGGCAGGCAGGAAGGAAGGGAGGGAGGGAGTAAGTAAGTTTATATTTCATAGAAATACAATCTCAACCTTTAAGCCTATCATCCTTGTGATAATTATATTCATCTAATAACTGAAGATCCTGCTGTTATGATTATAGTCTGGTGATGCTTCCTATATTTCTGACTATATTCTCAGTTATTGAGCTGGTATTTCCAGAGAATTGAAGGTGCAGTAAGCATTATCTACATGGCCAATATTTAAAACCAACAGGGTGATTACAGTAATATTTCTGAGGAATTATTTACCTTCAGAGAGAACTTCTATCTTAAAAAGATGCCAATGAAAGAATATGCCAAGTCAAGATCTATAAACGCATACAATTTATCTGTGGCTGTTTTGCTCTGTGCTTGAAAAATATTCCAGAGGTCATGAATCTCATAAATATATAGGAAATAGAAGTGATTCAGTAGAAGGTGCCAAATTTTCCTTTTCATTTAAATATTCACAAAATTATTCCCAGAGAAATTAACTTTCTATTTATCAACTGGATTTTTCTCTGAATTACCACAGGATCTCAGCATTTTTTATTTATTAAATTATTTTGGTAGGAATCAGTGGCCTCTATAGAAAATCACAATAATGCAAAACATATTATGACAAGGTAATACCATTCTGCCAAACCTATCCTTACGTGAGAGATTCCTGATTCCCTACACAGACAGGTTAGTTGAGGCAATATGATGATACTTTAGATTATTTATCCCTTTTTCCTCCTATAGGAACCCATTATATCTTTTGATATAATGCAACCTCCTAAATTTTGCTTCATTTAACATTTTCTGGCCTTGCAGTTCCAGATAAAGGTACTTTCCGCACATGAGCAATGTGTGCATTAAAAGGTCTTATGGAACCTGTAGCAAAAGAGTCAGTGAGCTCTTGTGATACAGTGATGGACTAGAATCTGAGAGATTAAAATTCAAGTCCATTTTTAGCCACGAAAGCTGACTGGAAGTCTCTGGACTAATTTCTACATCTCAACCAAACATACTAGATGGAGTTGTTGTAGCTATAAAATTGAAGGTTGGAGACTGAATGCTTAGAGAAAAAAGTCTATACTTCTAACAAATAAATACCTCAATATGATAAAGTACTAGAATGAATTGTGATGACTGCCCCAGAAGCTTCCCCAGATATCTCTCCAGATGTCAGTTCAGAGGGGGATGAATAAGTTCCAGGCACATCAGGAAGTGAGTTGGTCAATGGCTCTGAGCAGCCAGCTGAGGGTGGTTTGGCTGAAGCACAGCTGCAGCAGGACAGTCCTGAGGTTTCAGATGGGAAAATATGCAGCTCCAGCCAGTTAGTGATGAGGATCCAAGAACACAGTAGGGCAGAGAAAAGACAGGAGCAGCGAAGGTGAGCCTGACTACTCATGAGGAGACAGCCTTGTCCCTCTTGATGGGCTGCACTAGAGAATGACTATTTAGCACAGCATAAAGATGGAGATGATGCTAAGAAAAATGTGCTCATTTTCTAACTGCATGTTTCCTGGTAGTTGTGCTTCCTTCCTTGCTTTTGATTGACACTGCCTTAATTTTAGATTGTGTCTTGTGAACTTTGGACTCACATAGACTTAAAGTTCCCAAAGTTTACTATTGATAGCAACAATATAATAAAAGAATTCAAAAGAAGTATTTTGTGAGTTCCAGGAAGACCTCCAATTCTTCTATTGAGATGATGAACATAAGTTCTTTTCTTTAACAACTGTTCGACATTTGCTTTGCTTTCAAAGATCAATTCTTCCGTTGCCTCATTAAAACCTTTGCCACTTCTTTATATACACTGGTACATCTTGTCCTTTCAGCGTAAAACCTCTGATTTTGAGTTTTATTTTCACTATTAGATCTTGAAAGATAATTGTGGAACTCAAGAAGTTCAGAGATACCCTATATAACTCTTAATACCATCATATTCATTATTTAGAAGTGGACAAGTTACCTTTTCTCCAGCATTTTAAACTACAGATAGCATTTAAAGAATAAGGTTGGATATTATGAGCGATATCTATATATCTCCACCAACCCGTTCCACTTCTGCTTGTTCTATATATACACTTCTTTCTCTCTTGACACATAAAAAGACAATTCATTAAAGGGAAGTAGTGGCACAGAGGATTAATGATGATGGAATTGGCAACCAGAACGGCCAACCAGAAATAGTCTGCACTCTGGTTCAAAAGTGGTTCTGTGAGAAGGAGTGAGCTCCCATCACTCAATCCCAGCAGTCCAAAAGCATGCAACAAAGATAGGCACATAAGCGCTGATCAAAATGAACTAACATTCTAGGCTGTCAGGATCTCATTGAGTGCCTAGCATGAGTTGATTTTCCTGACATTGTATGTCATTCAATAAATGAATGAATGAATGAATGAATGAATGAATGAATGAATACATACATACATACATGCATGCATGCATACATACATACATATATACATACATACACCATTCCAATTTCCAATTCTGAAAAAGACTGGAAATTACATTTTTTTCTTTTTCTCCCTTCTTTCTTCTTCTGTCCCTTTCTCCCTTTCTACATATGTTTGTAAATAAAAACTTAAAGAGAGAAAAAAGACTTCGACTCCTTCTGACAGTTGACCTTTTAGGATTTAAAAAGATGATAATAACAATATAAAATGAGTCCTGACTTAGTCAAAACATTATTTATCATGTCGGTAAAGGCTCTTAAAATGCCAATGTTTAACTTTCTGCGTTTCATCACAGACATTTGTCATTTCATAGACAAAATTAAGTGGTTCCATGTCCTCTGCTCCTACTGTCAATCCATCAAATATTGTTGTCATTCACAAATAAATCCTATTCAAATGCTTGTCAAAAAACAATTCTTTGGGGTGTGACAATATCTAAGCATTATCTCATGTTTTGTTTTTCTTCCAAATAATCTGCAGGTAGAAAGTGTTAAAATTCACTGCTGAAATAATCCTTGTGTTTTGCCTTTTTCCTTCCAAGTGACATGCCTTCTCTTGTCCTTCTCATTCACCATGCCTAGATACTTTAGAGTTTATGCAAGACAAGAAGAGCAGGAAAAAGTTCAAGCTCAATCAGTTAAGCTTGTATTCATTTTAATCAATTTTTGAAACTGTGCTTGATCCCTCCTTAGGGAGGATAAAAGTTTTGTTTCCTTCTTCCATCAGTATGTCATTCTCTGTACGCATACTAATTGACATCTTGCAGCTACACTTCAATGTGCTAAAGACACATTAGAGGTTGCTTAACTCAATACAAATAAAATTAATACCCATAAGCAGCTTTAAAAAGATTATTTTTCTAGGATTCTTGGCAAAATATTTAAATAACAGTTGATAAAATGTGGTCAGGTTTAAAGGTGTTCCCCCATCATTGCCTTTCCCCAGTATTTTATAGCTTTATTTCCTTGTTTTATTTCTTATTTAGGCTTATAAGGTGCTTTAATCCAGGGATACCCAGCACAGTTTCAAAAATCATCCCCCCTGAGAGTATTAAAACATTATATAAAATAATAAAGGAAATAATGAAACAATAAATTATGATTGAAAAAAAGGAATATATTAAGATCAACAAATAGCATAGATATTCATTTCACAACAATTTCCCACCCCAAATCCTATGCAATAGACAGATGTTATGGCTTTCTTGAATATTAACAAACAATGAACTTAATTAGGGTTGGATGGGAATGAGGTTGTTATGTAAGCGCTTTGAGATTCCTGCAGATAACATTCTTTTGAAAAGAAGATTTGATGAGAGCCCATTCTTCTCAATTTCATTGGATGGGCAGAAACTAATGGGAAGTTAAGCAGTTCTAATGACAATCAGTTCTCACATTATGTAAGACTTTATAGGGGATAACCATCATCTTGAATTGCATCTGGAAAGTAACTGCTAACTGCTGCTGCTCTTGAAGCAAAGTCATGGGAATAATTAAAGGCATTCTTCACCACACACTTCGGACCTATTAAGTTTCCAGGTGGTCTCCAAGGGCAAACCATATAAAATATATTACAATAGATTAAATGAGAGGTGACTAAGTCATGGGTGAGTAGATAGGGCCTCACTATCCAGGTAAGCTTGTAACTGATGCATAAAATGTAATTTTGCAAAGACCCTCTTAATCACAGCTGTCAACTGCTTTGTGAGAACTTCTGAAAGCCTAGGAGGAACATTGATTAGAAACAATTCTGCTGAAGTAGCATGATCCAGTCTAGAACTAACAGTATAATTCTGATACCAGAAGGCTTCTGGAAGCCATAGACACTCTTTCTTGTTGAGATTAAACCTAGACCTGTTATTCTTCATCTAGAGTCTAACAACCCCTAGGCACTAGGACAATACTTTAAGCATCTTTCCTGTTTGTCCTGGGTCAAGATGTATATAATAATGATACTGGAACACATGTCAGCAGACAATCTCCATCAATAGTTTAATATAGATGTTAAATGGAGTGTACCAACCTGTGGAATCTGTAGAGAATAAGGATGTTGGTCTTGAAGGAGAAATACAAGCTCCATTTTAACAGAAATCATTCTCAGAGGAACAAAATCTGCATGAACAATTGCAAGTTTTAATTTAAATAGAATCAAAGAAAACAGAATATGTCATTGGAAAGTCAGCAACACTTAAGACCTTTTTCTCACAAAGGCATGTTGAAATGCTCTACCCAGAGAATGTCTAGTTTGGACCATATTGTGAATATCTTGGCAATAATCTAAATAAATAAATAAAACCCACCCCAGAACTGTAAACAGTTCTGTTTGCTAAGAAAAATGCACCCCCAGTGTTGAATGCTGTTGCAGGTATGTCATGCTCTATTACAGTTTCAGCTGGAACATCAATAGACCCAACACCAGAGAGAATGGAATGGGAAACAAGCTGAGAATGTTCAATAAACCTATAGCCATGCTCTAGGCTATGGTCAATAAAACTAGATAGATTTTTCTTCCTGTCCTGTTCTTTCGCACTTCCATTCAAATTTAAAACAGCAATTTTGCTTGTGTTCTTAATCAATTTAAATCAAATGAATACAGATACAAAGAAACAATTTCAAAATTCTGGAACACAGGATAACTTATCTCTAAAATACTTGAACAATTCTTGTTGGAACCTTGGGATGCACAGCATTTTATGCTTCCAAACTCAATTCTACATACCACTTGGAAAAAGTTTGTTTTAAAGAATTGGTAACTGGGAAAATGCTTATTTCCTATAGTGCCTGATACTTGGCATATAAGGAAAGGACAAGATAAAATTTTCCTCAAATCATAGTAGCAAGTCTTTTTTATTCATCAGGACTAAAATTATCTTTTTCCTGGCATTAAATTGTTTCTATAGATGTTTTTTCCACAACATAAAAGCAAGTTGAGCAGAGTACAAATTATGGTTAGAAAGATTTGGATCCTACAGCTTCAACACTACCCCCAATAGAAAAATATTCTTTTCCGTGACTTTTGGAATTTCCATTGTTACCCCATTCCATGCTGTATATTCAGTGACCTTTCAATGAAGTAGAGATGGAAGAAGAGAATTGGAAAAATAGTTTAATAGCAAAGTCAAGATGAGATTTGGTTTTCTGAAGTGTTTCAATTTTTGGTACCAAAATTGCATTAGAAAAGACTCAGATTTGTATGACCGTCTTTTCCCACTGCTGAATCAAAATAGCAGCCCTCCATCCTGTGAGTCAGTTGCAAACATTACCACACTATCAGTAGAGCTAATAATGACTCATGGCTATTTCATTAATCACCTAGGAATAAGATATGACATGAGATAAGGGAGGAAATTTCACTAATCAAGGAATGATTGTGGCATTAGACTAAAATACAAGTAGGACATGGACATAGAGTGCTTGCAACATTTTGACTTTACCATGTGTACAAAGATACTTACAGAGCTCTAAAATTTTCTTTTCAATTTCACTTTGAAATGGATAATTAGCAATGGATGGATGGATAGGTGTGGTTATGGATAGATAAATGATAGCTAAATAGAAAAGTATCTCAAAAAAGGCACTCCTTTGAGACATTTTCTTATTCTTGCTTCTTTAATTCTGAATGAAGCAAATTAAAGGGATGCATTGTTTCTATGAATGCATCTTTGTGACTTTTTTGTCTTCTACACTTGAGCCTGTATTGTTTATCCATCTTAATTTGATGGTTGGATCTGTTTGCCTTGACTAGGAGGAGAAGGGAGATATTTTCGATTGAACTGACCCTCTTGGCAAAGCAGATGAATAAAGCCACAGGGAAGTTGTGATTCACAAGCAGTGATGAGAGATCTGATCCCTTTGACATTTTGTATGCAGAATGAAAGCAAGTGTTCCAAGGTTGCCTAGGAAACAGTATTCCCCTCCAATACAATAATTCAAGTGGCAGGATGAAGATGCACATGCACAAAATAATATTAAGCAAATTAGAATTGTAAAGAGAGAGCAGAAGAGAACAATTTCATGTAGTTGTAAAGATGATCTTATTTTGCAATCTAATTATAAGACAAACAAATCTTGACAAGAATATCACATTCATTTCTGATCTAAAGTAGAGAAATGTATTTTGGGGTTTAGAAAACTAACTAGGCCATGACACATACACCTTATAATGTACCCAGTTTATTGCTTTATGAGCATTAGATTTTTCAACAAATGAAATTAGATGGGAAATGATAGACTGAGTGTTACATCGGTGATATGACAGAAAGATAAGCAGCCTTTATGCATCTAGAATAAACTAAACATGAGCGAACAAACAGGGAGAACAAACAGGAAGTGTGGAAAGGAAGAAAAAGGAACAAGAAAGTAAAATAAAACTCGAGATACAGAAGTTGACTACTGACCGTTGGTGATGACTATTTCTTGAGCACTGCTGATCACTGTCCATTTGTGGGCCCACCTAGTAAAAATCCACACAGTCCCAATGTGCTCACTGTATCTTTCCTAAGCACATGTCCGTATGCTTTTGCTTGCATTTTGTGATGGCACAGTGGTTAGAATGCAGTATTGTAGGCTAATTCTGCTCAATCTTTGCCTTTCTTGACTGCAAGGGAAATGGAAGCTCTGATATCTACAGTATTTTTACATATATACACACATATATACATGCGTACATACATACATACATACATACATACATACATACATACATAGATTAACTGGTCAGCAGAGCTAGAGAATTCAAAATTCAATTAGTTGATGTCTGGCTTAATACATGTAACTGAAAGTTAATTGAAAGGCTTAATATTGTTCTTCTATTGGCTTCATAAATGGGATTCCTTTAGCATTGGTCAATGCTCCCAGAGAAGCCCTGATCCCTTCCTTCTTCACTTAATATAATATACCCAACTCTCGGAATAATATTCACAGCTAAACTCCTTTCCTAAACTCAGCTTTTCAGTAACAATTATCCAGCAGCTGTAACTGGGCTACACAAACTACAAAATAGCAGCCAAGAAGTAAGTAAGTGAGCAAATAAATTAAAACCTTGCATTTTCTTTCCCTTAATGTTCCAAAGGTGAGAAATTTGAAATTGACTAGTTATTCTTGTCTTAACATGCATTGTTGAAAGTGTAATTGAAGCAGTTCAATTCTATTTATGAACTCTGTGTGGTTGGAATTTGTTGCTAGGGAAGCTCTAGCTATTTGCTTCTTCTTACATTGTATTCCTAAAGTAGTTTGAAACTCCCATACCAATCTATATGGCCAAACATACTTCTCAAACTCCAGTTCTTCCTAGATGCCCATGTCCACATGCCCATTTGTTAGTGACTTGTCATCTCTCCCTTCCTCCTCTCTCTCTGTCTCTCTCCTTCCTGAGCTCTTGGGTCAACAGTTACAGAGTTGCTTGGTAGATCCATCATTTCAAGGAAATTTTCAAAAAGTTCATATGGTCAACGGTGTAATGGGATTTTTTTTAATGCAGTACACAGAGCAACCAGAGTATTATTCTTGCCAGTTGGAAGTGGCTATTCATATGCTGGATGATACAGGCAGGGTTGACACATCAGTGAAAGGAACCCCCTGCCATAATGAAATGCCACAATTTCTCTAGTAAACCAGGTAAAATAAATATGTGTCCCTTCCTAATTCAGAAAAAATAAGATACATCAAATCAGATGAAGAGAACAGGACAGGATTGTTCAGGCTCCATACAGCTCCAACTCTCCAGTGCCACAATATTGAAATTTAACAGCAAATAAAGGTGCTGTAATAGGGTCCACTTAACACATCCCTTATTTAAAAAAAAATCTTTCACATTCTCAGGAATACAAAAAAGGTTATTTTCCCCTGAATCAGCAGTTTTGGACTTCTAGTCAGCTACAACTACACAAAAGATAGTCCAAGTAGATAATAAAAAAGGAAAGAAATGAAAAATACTGCTGAAGCCAAAGAGAAGCTTTAATTATCTAAACAGAAACAGTAGCTAAAAAAGGTTTGACAGGAGGAAGAGTGGTGCACACAGAAAAAGAAATCACAATGGAGAAAGAACTGGGGAACATTCAGTAAGGGGATGGAATAGTCAACAGATCACCTTTAAAAGCCATGATGCACATAGAATTTGCTTCTGAGTATTTACATGTAGTCAGCAACTATTTGCATGCTTTCCTTACTTAACCTTGGAAACTTCTGATTTCTCTTACTGAGTATACAGTAGCTTGTGACAGTCTTCAACAATAAACATAGCGAGAAATAAAAATGCTTGTTGCCATCCACTCTAGGCCAAAAGCAATGTGAAAAGCCCTTTTTCTCCATGTTCCCTCTACCCAATGTCTCTAACTTATTCCTGATTCTACATTTTATGTTACCTGAAAGTTTCTCCTTTCTAAACCTCACATTTAAGATTTGAGGACCTGCATTTCAGTTCTTTCCTTAGCTAGTTCATGAAGACCAAAATAAAACCTGAGATAACAGTATAGCTTTGCTTTTCATATCTAACCAGTGTACCTATTGTGTGCTCCTTAGAGTATACTTTTCTTTTTTTAGAGTACAGGTTTGAAGTCATATTGTCCCCTGATGGCAAAAAGATTCAACATTTAGTTAATTAGTTTAGTTTAGTCAGTTTAGAACATGTATAGACCACTCCAATCAGAACCAATTCTAAGTAGAATACAATTTGCATTCTATAAATTGGGATGAAAACAAGAAGTTCATATGCTATCATGCAGCATGATCAATAAAATCATCTATATAAAACTTGAAAATGAGCCATTCTCAGCAAAATAGCAGCTTCCAATTGCTCATGAAGGAAAACAATTTCAGAACCTGGACTTAATAGATTTCCTATATTGAAAGGAAAGGGGCATTTCCAATGGCTGCAAAATTGTTTTCTAAACTAAAGGACAGGGTCAGTGATGTAGAAGATTGTTAAGCAAGGGGACCTCGGAAGAGCCTGCCCAACTCCCAGGCAGGCAGAAGTTCTTGAGAGAAAGTAGTCCCTCGGGTATTCGAATGATGACTTCTTAATTATGACATGGAATGTTTCCCAGGCATTCTTCCTTTGAGCACAGAAACACTAATTTCTAATGTTACCTTTCAGCACAGCAAACTATATCACAAGAGGAAAGTACACATATAAAAACAACAATTTCCTTAACAAATGACTACAAATTCTTCTTTTTAAAACTTTATTTTATTTGTAAGATAAATTGGAATTTATATAGTGGCATATATTGAAATCACATAGGTAAGACTTAATATAACTGAATAACAATACCAAAATCCATGAACCATTTTCATTTCATTATATTTTCATTATATTTTCAGTGTGCACATTACAGAACATGTTAAAAGACATCCAGAAGAAAGTTGATAGTGTAAAAAATATTATGACTGAAGTAAAAGTTATTAATGATAATTTAAAATTATTTTTTGCAAACCAATCAATTTCCAGATAAAAGCAAACAATAAACTGTAAAAATAAACATTAATCAATTTTTAAAAGGTGTTTCCCTTTGTTGTTAGATTTATAAAAGTTATGTACAGTTATTACTTTGTTTTAATCATTCTGCTTTCTCCTATTTAAGTAGAGTGGGCTGTAAATGCTCCATTTCTAGAAAAGTAAATCTTCATAGTAAATAGTTTTTAAATTATGACCAAGGGACTTTAGTTTATTTAAAGTTGACCAATGTAAAAATATAGAAAGAACTTTGATTGTATTAAACTAAGGGCCTATTGAATCCAGCATCCACTTTTCCTTGGTGACTAACCAGAGACTTTGGAGGAGTTCCATAATGAGAAGATAAATAAAAATTAGGTCTGGCTTTTGTTACCTTTTGTTACACAAGAACAAAAGAACCATGCTATTGACAATTTTCTTCCAAAGTAATAGTTTTTATTGTTTTCTTTAATAATCTATATATTTCAAATATCTGTTCTGAGCACAATGCATTTCTGTAATTCTGTTTTAGAATGTTTCCAATAAATCACATGGTTGTAAATTAAACTGGGAAGTACAGTAAAAAAAATCCAGAATAAAGCAATGACAAACCACTGCTGTATTATTGTCAAAGAAAACTACATAGGTAGTTTTCTACATATAGCCTTGCCTCAATGAAGTCTTTAATCTTAATGTCTAAAACCATTTAAAGCTATCAAAATAATTTTAAGTCTCTACCCAACTGAATAATATTTGCACAAACCTATATTTCGTGTAGAAAATACTGTATGCTAGTGTACTAACTGCACCGGATGTAAGAATATTTTCTTCAAATTCAAGGTTATCCTACAAATCATAGAATTATGTAAGAGCAAAAGGGATTTGTTTTCCAAATATATAAAAAACCATTTATAATTAAATTATTATTAGTCGGTGAAACTATTCAGAAACTGAGGCTAGTATCTATCTATCTATCTATCTATCTATCTATCTATCTATCTATCTATCCATCCATCCATCCATCCATCCATCTATATCTACATCATCTAATATATAGCTATATGTATATATCTATATCATCTATATCTATATCTACAGAAATGCCACAATCACTATGGATTTCCAAATTAGTAATGGTGACAATGTTAGAAGTATGAGACACACAAAACATTTCACCATTTAAATCTCATTGAAAGGCAGAAAGAAAGAGAGAGATGATAGATAATCACCTCCACACACGTATTAGAGTATAGGACTGTTAGAGTATGATGTGAAAGCCCTGTCCCGCATAGTGTAATCATCTATACAGCAGTTCATATTCTTACTGTCTTCTGCTGCTTCAATTAAACCTCAAGGGAAAAAATATATGATGAAATTCCCCCCATTGGGCTTTTCCAATAGTAGTGTTAATGTCACTATTGAGAAATTCATAGCCCTGGATTTTCTGTCCAGAAAACTGTTATCTCTCTCTCTCCCTCTCCCTCTCTCTCTCTCTCTCTCTCTCTCACACACACACACACACACACTTTCTTTTTTCTCTTTCTTGTTTTCTTCTCTCTCTCTCTCTGTCTCTCTCTCTCTCACACACACACACTTTCTTTTTTCTCTTTCTTGTTTTCTTCTCTCTCTCTCTCACACACACACACATACTCATTTTCTTTTTTCTCTTTCTCATTTTCTTCTTTTTCTCTCTCTCTCTCTCTCACACATACACACAAATACTTACTTACATCTACCATGTCTATCGATAAACCACTACTCTAAACCATAAGCTCCTTAAGTTCACCTAGTGATTGTGCAAGTTATAGTATGTAATATGTATTTATTTTAATATTGGCAGAACTGATGGCGGTTTGTACTTTTCTAAATGAAAAGCAAACAATTTCCATCACCACTGAAAAAAATGTGATCTTTTTAATACACTATTAATATTTAACCACAGAAGAAAATTGTACCTCTACATGTGCTGACTCAAAACTGAGAGTAATATAAGCAAACAAGCCAGCATTGCATGTGGCTTTTCAAGATGCTTCTCTTTAAACATATAGCATTAAAATATTGCAGCATTTAAATTTCTTGCAGCAATTATGAAGGATAAATATACATTATATTGGTTATCTCATATATTTTCTTCATTTATTTATAGATGTTTGAGGAAGTTATTATTTGCAAAGATTTGCTAAGCCTGATGTGGTCTCAGTTTATTCATACATCCTAGTGTATTAAAGTACAGAATCCTGCAGGTTCTTTACATCACAGAAATGTTCTGTGCAATTTTTGTTCATGTTTGTGTCTGTGTGTGTGTGTTTGTTTGTGTGTGGATAGATGATAGAGATGTTATAGCTTTGTGTTTTTAACTTGAGTCTTGCTTCCTAGTCAGTGTATGGACTAATCTGTGCAGTCTTCTGGGCAAGGTTTTTCAAAACTGTTTGCCATTCTCTGCTTCCTAGGGCTGAGTGATAGCAACTGGACTAATGTCATCCAGTTAGCTTGATGTCCAACATGGAACAAGAACTCACCACTTTCTAGCCCAATGCCTCCACTACTACACCAAACTGGCACCAATATATCCATATTAATGATTAAAATATTTGAGCCATTGCTCCCACTCTATGGAACATCTTGATTCCAGAACTGGATAGCTACATTTCTAGCCTTTCAGAATACTCTCAAGACCTTGCTCTGAGAAATGGCATGGGGTCCAAGAATGGCATGCAACTCTGCAGGTAGTTGGTGACTGGGGGAGGGGGAGGTACCCTTCTGCCTTTTTAACTTTTGTAATCCTTACTTTGTTAACTCTTTTCAACTCTGTTTTCAATATTGTTTTTCTAACTAATTCTCTTTTTATGTTTTGTTTTACTTGTAAATCACCCAGGGTCACTTAGGTGAGATCGATGGTGTAGAAATTTTATGAATAAATAAATAACATACTAGACAGATCCAACCCTATTTTACATTTAGAAATCAGCCAAGGTGAGATAAATATTGATGAATGAACTAAAAGCAAAACAAACCCCACACAGAGAAATTTGTAACTGCCTATACTATTCTGCATAAGTACACAGAGAATTTGGTCATTATGAATCTTTGTATGTATATTTCTGTTTTGACTTTGTTTTCATGTGGACCTGAATGCAGAAGAGAACAGAAAATAATTGTGGATTTCTTGACCACCTTTTATGTTTATATTTAAATTATTTTGCCAATGGATTTTCTGATTTAGTAATTGCTAAATCTACAGTAGGTGTTTTAATTCTTTTCCTTATATCCTATGAGTCACGGTAAGCTATGCAATTGTGGGAGGATATAAATGGAATAAATACATAACTAATTGATTATTCTAGCTCATCTAAGTCACTTTTGAACTTGTTTGAACTTTCTTTTTGGAAAATTGCATTAATTTTGCAGTATTAAAATTTTATTCTCAAATTATTAGGATATCAAAAACAAAGTAAAATAAGGAAAATGATTTCCTTATTCATAGGGAATGGAAAGTACAGTTTAGAAAAAGTAAGTAAGAAGTGATTCACGTCTGGTAACTTACAGTATATAGACATACCTCTGCAGCATCTTGGAATAATGCAGAAGTGTTTTTCTTGCCTTCTTTCAGAATTTTGTTTTATTTCCTGATATAGTTTATAGCCCTGACATTCCCAGACTATCTGGGAATGGTCCCACACTACCCTAATCAGATAATTGGCTATGAATATGTGTAATGGCTAAGTATATTGAAGAACATGATGAGTTTGGTGCCTATCTTGGTTAATTTTAAAAAGTCAATATTTTTTGACCAGGTTAGTACTTAGTTACATGATCACCACAAATCTCAGGGCTGCAGTCTGGATTAGGAAATTAAAAAATTATTTCTGAAGAAAAATACATGTTGCCATGCAAACTATATGGATATGGTGTTAAGACACTGGAAATGACTTGGTGGGCATAATGATTTGGGTGGGGGATCACCAACTATTCAACCCCTGTCATGGGCCGATCATTACCTCCTCTGACTGGTCTTCCATTATGCCACCCCTCATTGCTGGGAAGCAGAATCGACCAGATGGTTCCGCCCCAGGTGCCTGATGGACTCGGAGGAGTTTCAGATGGCGCTCGGGTTATTTCTGCCTCCCTTATCCACAGCTCGGCCGAGGCCCTGGTGGATGCCTGGCGAAGGGCTGCCTCAGAAGCTCTCAACCACGTTGTCCCTTTGCGGCCCCTGACCCGTCGCAGATCTCCGTTGGCTCCCCAGTTTTTAGCGGAGCTCCGAGAGATGAAGTGCCAGAGGAGGGGCCTAGAGAACAGTGGGAGGTCCAGTCGGTCCGAATCTGACCGAGCGCAGTTGAGATCTTTCACGAGATCTTATCAGGCAGCGATGAGGGTGGCGAAGTATATTTACTTCTCCGCTCTCATTGCATCCACAGATAATCGCCCAGCCACCCTGTTTGGGGTCACTCGCTCCCTGCTTAGTCAGGGAGTGAGGGAGGACCCTTTGCAGGGGTGGGCTGAGGTGTTTAGTCAGCATCTGCTGGATAAGATTGCTCAGATCCAGGCAGGTTTGGACTCCGACTGGCTAGAGTCCGACAATGGAGGAGCGATGGCTCTTGTGGATATTATCTGGGAAGAGTTAGAGCCCGTGACTCCAGATGAAGTAGACAGGATCATGTGGAGGCTGAGTTCCACCACGTGTTTACTGGACCCATGTCCCTCCTGGCTGGTTTTTGCTGCCCGGGAGGTTACACAAGGCTGGCTCTAGGCAGTGGTCAATGCTTCGTTAAGGGAGGGATCCTTTCCCACCACCTTGAAGGAGGCAGTGGTGAGGCCTCTCCTGAAGAAGCTTGCCTTGGACCCAGCCATTTTGAACAACGTTCGTCCTGTGTCCAACCTTCGCTTTGTTGCAAAGGTTGTTGAGAGCATGGTGGCTAGTCAGCTTCCGGGGTTCCTGCTGATTATCTAGATCCATACCAATTGGATTTCAGGTCCGGGTACAGCACTCAGATGGCATTGGTCGCACTGGTGGATGATCTCTGGAGGGCACAGGACAGGGATTATTCCTCTGTCCTGGTCCTATTAGATCTCTCAGCAGCTTTTGATACCATCAACCATGGTATCTTACTGCATCGCCTTGGGGGGTTGGGAGTGGGAGGCACCGTTTTGCGGGGTTCTCCTCCTACCTCTCGGGTCATTCACAGTTGGAGTTGGCAGGAGGACAGAGGTCGACCCTGAAGCCCCTCTCATGTGGAGTTCCTCAGGGGTCGGTCCTCTCTCCCATCCTGTTCAACATCTATATGAAGCCGCTGGGTGAGATCATCCATGATTTTGGGGTGAGGTATCACCAGTATGCTGATGATACCCAGCTTTTTATCTCCACCCCAAACCAAATCAGTGATGCCCTCGATGTGATGTCCCGGTGCCTGGGAGCAGTGGGGATCTGGATGGGAAGAAACAGGCTTCAGCTCAACTCGTCCAAGACCAAGCGGATGTACGTACCGGCATTTCGAGTTTGCCAGGCTGTTCCATCATTAGTTATGGGGGGAGAGGTGTTGCCCTGTAGATAGGGTGTGCAACTTGGGTGTCCTCCTGGATGCATGGCTCAGTTTGGAGGAGCAGATGGGAGCCGTGACCAGGGGGGCCTTTGCCCAGGTTCACCTGGTGTGCCAGTTGTGCCCCTTTCTGATGTATGGTATGTTCTGATGTATGTATGCCTTATGTATGGTCACTCATGCACTTGTTACCTCCTGTGTAGACTACTGCAATGCTCTCTACATGGGGCTGCCCTTGTGGACCACTCGGAGGCTTCAACTGGTGCAGAATGCGGCCATGCGGGTTGTGATGGGAGTATCCTGATACTCCCATGTTACACCCCTCCTGTGTGATCTGCATTGGTTGCCGGTTGCCCTCCGGGTGAGATTCAAGGTGCTGGTACTTACCTACAAAGCCCTACATGGCTTAGGTCCGGGGTATTTGCGCGAACATTCCTGCCAGCAACATCTACCCATCGCCCTGTGCACTCCCACAGACGGCCTCCTTGGGATGCCATCCGCTAGACAGTGTCAGCTGGCGACCCCCAGGAGTAGGGCTTTCTCTGTGGAAGCACCCACCCTGTGGAATCAGTTACCTCTGGAGCTTCGGTTGGCCCCTGACCTTCATTCCTTCCACCGCAACCTGAAGATGTGGTTGTTTCAACAGGCCGGCCTGTATTGAGGAGTGGGCTTTTTATGGGGTTTTTATTTGTGATTTTGTTGGAGTTTTAGATATTTGTTTGGGTTCTTGTTTAATCTCCTTTTAGTAATTTTAAATTTTGTATTCTGTGTTTTTATCATTGTGAGCCACCCTGAGTCCTTCGGGAGATAGGGCGGCATACAAATCCAAACAAACAAACAAATAAATAAATAAATAAATAAATTTATTTTATCTTTCATTAATGGAGTTATGTAGTCATTTTCCAATTTTAATACATGCTATCTAGAACTATTATTTTATCCTTCAAGAAATCAAACCAAAAACAATTTCACTTCCTTTTATTTGCTTTACTAATACTTCACAGGAAAAATTCTATCCCTCCCCTCTCTTTTCTCCCTTGCTTTCAAGAAATGAAAATGACTGGACTTCCGGTTGGCTGTCAAAGAGAAGGGACGTGCGGGCAGACAACTCTGCGGAGCACGGACCTTCATTCTCCGTTCGCAGGGGCTCTACAGAGTCCAAAGGGGGCTTGGAGAGCTCCTGAAGGAGAGGGGTCCCCAGAGAGAAGTCTCAGACGGCGGTCTGTGGTGGAATCGGGGTGAACCAAGAATGAGCGGGTGGAGGAGCGGGAGGCCAGCAATGGCCACCCCCAAGTGCTGACAGCTGACTACACTAGCGATGACCAAGCAGAACCCAAGGTACAGCTTTGCGAGTTTAAAGATCATCCAGTAAGCAAACTAACTGAGGACAATTCAGACACCAATAAATAACTTTTGAAGTATTCAAGGAAAAGATAATAGCTCCGATCTAAGAGGGTGGTTGCACGGCAAGATCCATGGTGAGCGGAAGAAGTGGAAGGAATGAGAGATAAAAAACGCTAGAAGGAGAAGAAGAGGATTAGACTATTGAACAATTACATGCTGCTCGAGTAAGACATGCGTGATTTCGGGTTGGATTCTAACAGATCTGAACTACGAAATAGAGATTTGCTTTTCCCTCTGTTTCATTTAAAAGACAGCAGCGGAGTTGACTTAAACGGACGCTGTGGACTCTTTATAAATTAAATTTATATACACGAGGCTCAGGGAAAGCAATTTAAATAAGACCGAAGGAAAGACGATTTAACAAATTTCAAGATAATTAGCTAAATAGATTTGGATTTTATTGGATTGAGCTGATCTGAACAAGGAAAGTCGCTGAGTCATACAGGAAACTTTCCATCGGGCACAAGATCCAGGAGACAGTAATCCACGGAAGAGGAGGAAACAGGAGGAAAGCTATACAGGAACTTCATGAGTCACGCTGTAACACGAAAGAACTGAACTGAACAGTGATATACCATACTTTTGCACTACTTCTTTCTTTAAGCTTTAATTTTGTAATTCTTAAATTTTCACTTGGTCTGATCTTTCTCTCCCCCTTTCCTTTCCTCTCAATATCCTCCATCTCCCATACCCCCCTTTTTTCTTATTCACTATCTCTTCACATTCAGAAGCTTTTTATAGTATTTAAATATTTATTTATTTAAAAATATTGAAAAATACCGAAGTATATACCTGACAAGTTAATTAATTTAGTACTACAATAGCTGATTTAGAAACAAAGTATTCTTAATTGTTTATGTGTTAATGAAATTAGAGTATTTAGAATATTTAACTAACTAATTAATTGAGGAATTAACTAAGGATATTATCACTAATCTATAACTACTGACTTAATGAAATGTTGGAATCTGTATAGGTAAAATTTTGATATATAGCAGATAAGTATTGAATAAGTACAACTACATTATATTATTAGCAATATATATTTAGATAATTTTGTTGATACAGAAATCATCTCAGCTAGTTCTTATTTTAGATAGGAGAATATAGATGTACTTTTTTTTTCTTTATGAACTTATGAGGGGGGGTGGAGGTTGGGAGACGGAGGTGATCTGAGGGAGGGAAAATAGGGGGAGAAGGTAAACTTTAACTATCACTGTGGGGAAAATTGTAGGTAAACTTTGGAAAATGATGAGCACTACTAATGTCTCTAGGACTGGTACAGTCAGAAAAATACCTACCCAATCATCGGCCACTACAGCGGTGTTGAGTCCCTCTGCGCAGAGGGCAATTGACGAGATGCTCCCAAAAGAACGTTCCAACTCCTCGAAAGACCTACAAGGTCTACTATTAAGTATGCAGGAGATGATGATTAAAAATCACGAGGATATGAAAAACGAAATAGGGTCTGTGAGAACAGATTTAAAAGACAAAATACAAAAGATAGACGAAAAATTTGAAATATTTCAGCAAGAGATGAGGAAAAACCAGGAGAAAATAACAGAGATTGAAACAAAGGTGAACAAGGAGGAAAAAAGAGTAGACGAATTAACAGATAAACTAGAAAGGGAGAACAAAGAATTAGAAACAGCGATAATACATCTCGAATCTGAAAAAGCAGCCCATTACCTGAGATTACAAAATGTAAGAGAAGAAAAAGGAGAAAATCTATGGGAGGTCATTGCAGGTATATTAGCCAATATACTAGAGACAGGAAAAGAAGATCTAATGAAGGAAATCGATGAGTTGTATAGGGTTCAAACCAATTACGCAAGGAGATTCAATTTACCAAGAGAGGTACATGTTAAGTTGGTTAAGAAATCTCTTAGGGACGAAATTTTACACAGATCCAGAGACAATACTTTAGAATATGCTGACAAACAAATAACAATACTCAAACAAACCCCTAAGAGAGTAAAAGAATTAAGAAGACCTTATCAATTCTTAACAACTAAACTTATAAAACGAAGTATTAATTTTAGATGGTTGGTCCTGGAAGGCATTATGGTGACTTGGTGCGATAAGAAATACAAGTTAGACACTATAGAGAAAGCAGAAATGTTTTTTGAACAACAATTAAACAGAGAAGGGGAAGATGAAGATCAAGAAGGAATGAGAAGGGAGGAAAGGGAAGTGACAGATGTACATAAAAAGGTAAATATAGTAGATAATAAAGATGGCAGTAATGGGAAAGGGGAACTTACAGAGGAGCCCAAAGATATTAGAATTACAAGAAGTGCCAAGTACAGGATCCAATAAAAATAAAAACTTGTGTGATTGTATATCTTGGAATATAAACGGTTTAAATTCCCCAGTAAAATGGAAAAAGCTCTTTAAATATTTACAAATACAAAAAGCTGATATCATAGCGCTACAGGAGGTTCATATTGCCCAGAAACAAAAATATTTACTAGAAAACAAAAAATTGGGGAACTTGTTTCTGGCTTTAGACCAAAAAAAGAGAGAGAGAGGAGTAGCACTTTATATAAAGGATTGGATTCCAGCTTCACTAATATATTCAGATAAAGAAGGCAGGATACTGATGGTAGAAGTTGAAATAAGAAAGATTAAAAGTCTATTAGTAGTAATCTATGAACCAAACGGTCCCCAATAATCCTTTTTCCAAAAACTACATAATAAACTTAAAGAATTACAGTATCAAGAATTATGTATCTTAGGGGATTTCAATGTGGTCATAGACAAATCATTGGACTATAAAGGAAATAATATTAACCTAGAAAAGAAAAAAAAGTTACCAAAAGTATTCTTAGACCTCACTAAAGAATTTAATATTAGCGATGTTTGGAGAGAAAGGAATATAGGGAAAAAACAGTTCACTTATTACTCCAACCACATGTCTTGGTCAAGACTGGACATGATGTGGATGACCAAAAAATTAAACTCAGAAATTTTAGATATAACAATGGAACCAAACATACTAGCAGATCACAATATGATTAGGCTTAGGTGGGAGGGACAACAACAACAATCAAGGAATTGGATGCTCCAGAGGTCGATTTTAAAAGATGAAACATTTAATAAAATGTTGGCAAAAGAGTTAGAATTTTTTTTTCCAAGAAAACAAACCCCAGGACACCTCTCTACAAAATAATTGGGATACAGCTAAAGCAGCAATGAGAGAAGTGTCCATTAAATACATGGCCAAGAAGAATAGGGGAAAAAAAACAGAGAGCAAAATTAGAACAAGAATACAAGGAATGGGACGAGAAATTGCAGACCGCACCACAGGACAAACAAGTTAAATTACAATTGGATATAATCAAACACAAAATAAATTTAACTGACAAGGAAGAATTAGCCCAGAAATTAAAGAAGACAAAGCAATACCAATTTGAGAATGCAAACAAACCAGGGCACTGGTTAGCCTCTAAACTTAAGAAACAGAATGAAAAGAGATGGGTCACTAAATTAAGAAACGAACAAGGGGAGATATGCTTTAAAGAGGAAGAAAAAAGGCAGATTATTAAAAAAATACTATAATGATCTATATGCAGAGGTAAACCATGCAACAGAAGACCAAATTCAAAGGTATTTTAAAAATGCTGATTTTATAGAAATTTCAGAAAATGACAAAGAATCCCTAAATTACAGTATAACTCTTCAAGAAGTATATGGGGCCATCAACAGGCAAAAAATCGACAAAGCTCCGGGGCCAGATGGTTTACTGGCTGAAATTTATAAAACACAGCAGGAAGTATTAGGAAAAGAAATGTTAAAAATCTTTAATGAAGTTTTAGATAAGGCGAAGTGTCCCCAATCTTGGCAAGAAGCAAAAATATCTATTATTCCTAAAGCAGGTACTGATTTGACAGACCGGGAATTATTGACCAATCTCCCTTCTCAACGTTGACTACAAAATTTTTATGACTATTCTGGCCGAAAGATTTAAAAATACTTAATAAACTTATATCTACCGACCAAAATGGCTTCCTCCCACAGAGACACCTTAGAAATAACATCAGAGTAACATTAGATGTATTAGAATACTATGAAGACCGTAGTGCAGAACAAGCAGCACTACTATTCCTAGATGCCCAAAAGGCATTCGATAATGTAAAATGGGATTTTATTTTACAACAAAGCAAATATTTGAATTTAGGACCCAAATTTATAAATGTAATCTTGGCCATCTACCAAAAACAAGAAGCTACAATTCTAATCAATGGGGGACTTATGGAAAAATTCCAAATCCAGAAGGGAACTAGACAAGGATGCCCACTGTCGCCACTGTTGTTTATTATGACCTTAGAGGCTTTAATCAGGACAATTAAAAAAGAAAGTGAGATAAAAGGATTAAAAATAAAAAAGGAAGAGTTCAAATTACAAGCATTCGCTGATGATCTACTTTTTATTTTAGAAGAACCGCAAACTTCTGGACCTAAATTATTAGAAAAACTGAATGAATTTGGACTTGTAGCGGGTCTAAAGGTCAATAAAAATAAAACAAAAATGATCACTAAAAATATGACACATAAACAGAAACAATTACTGGTGGCAACAATGGACATTGAAATTGTTGAAAAAATAAAATATCTGGGAATCATCATATCAGCCAGGCATAGCCACTTAAGAAGGATAATTACAACCCTCTTATTAAACGAATAACTGATGATTTAAGAAGATGGAATAATTTAAATTTATCTTTTATGGGTAGAATAGCCACGATAAAAATGAATATTTTACCTAAAATTTTATTCCTCTTTCAAAATGCCCCTATAAAACTAAAAAAAGCCTTCTTTGATGAATTAAATAGAAGAATATCGAACTTTATTTGGCAAAGGAAAAGGCCGAGGGTAAAATTAAAACTATTACAGGATGCCACAGAGAGAGGGGGGTTTGGCCTACCAGACTGGGAGCTGTACCACAGCGCTGCAATAATGACCTGGTTAAAAGATTGGATTAACCATACAAATACAAGAATATTAACATTAGAGGGATACAACCTCCAGTCAGGATGGCACGCTTTTCTCGGACAAGATAGTATAAAGCGACATAGCTACGTGCAAAAACATAAAGTTAGACAGACACTTTTACACACTTGGTTTAAAATTAAGAAACAAATGTACATTCAAACTCCAATTTGGTTATCGACATTAGAAGCCTTGATGTACCCACACCTACTACGATACGATAAAATTGTTACTTATGAAGAATTATTAGATGAAAAAGGGGATTTACAAACTAGGCAACAGTTGATTGAACAGGGAATAGAATTGGAATGGTGGGCCTATCTGCAACTCCAATCTAAATACTTAAAAGATAAGAAGGAATTGGGCATTAGTAAAACTAGGACTGAATTGGATGAAATTTTGCTAAGACCAGATGAAAAGATGATTAGAAAAACTTATCAGGTATTATTAGAAGCCAAATTAGAAGAAGAAAAAGTAAAAGAAACAATGATACTATGGATGAGAAATTTCGGCTATAATATAAATTTGGATGATTGGTAGAACATCTGGACTAGAAATAAAAAAAACTTTAGCAATTCCATATAAGGAAAATCTATACAAACTATTTTACAGATGGCACATAACACCAACAAGACTAGCTAAAATAAATAACAAATTTTCTCCCATCTGTTGGAAGTGCAACAAAGAAAGAGATACCTATTATCATATATGGTGGAGTTGCAGAAAGGCCCAGGAATTTTGGAAAGAAATATGCAAATGGCTACGGGAAATCTGTGACGAGGAGATATACTTTAAACCAGAATTTTTTTTATTAGGAATCACTAATAAGATATACCCGAAAGAAATTTTCTACTTAATGATTCACATTATTACAGCAGCGAGGATGGCTTTTGCACAAAACTGGAAAAACACCGAAACTCCAACAGAAGCAGAATTAACAAGAAAGATTATGGCGTGCGCGAAGATGGACAAATTGACAATGGAAATCAAAAATAAGGAAGAAACGGACTATTACAAAATATGGAACAATTTCTATGGATGGCTAGATAGGAGAAAGATCCAATAGCTTTTCTGAATTGGGCTTAACAAATGATGGACAATGAGTGATACGAGCTCAGCAGTACCCGGTTCAAATTTAATGTATGTTCTTGTTTGGTTATGTTTTGTTTATGTTTATGTTTGTGCATGATTATTCAATAAAAATTTAATTAAAAAAATGAAAATGACTGAAAGTATGTGTCTTTTGATTATTTCCAAGTAGGCTTAATCTTTTATAGGCTGTTAATCTCATACTTTTGTATAGTTTTGAAAAGTGTCCAGTTATCAACTCTAAGAAATAGTAACATAATAAAGTGCCAACAAGTCTTTTTTTCAAATCACCACCCCGTAGTATTCCCACCATATCTGTCCCTTTTTGGAATTAAAGAAGGTAGATACAAAGGATCTAATGTGTTTTGGTTATTTATTCATTTGTAAATTGTGCATTGTGTATTTGTTAGATATGCTACAGATTACACCGTATTATAGAGAAAGTAGGATCTTCTGACTATTATTCATATAATAATTCCACCTAGATCTTTTACTTGATTCATGGATCTTCTCTTTCTCAAAGCCAGTCCTGAACAAGGGATGTCAGTAGAAATACCCTAGGAAGTACCAGCATTTATCCTAGGTAAGCAAGGATTATGTGAATGAAAAAGTGGACATTCACTCATATCTTTTAATTACCCCAAACTAATGAAAATGATGTCTACCTTACTAATAAGAATTTTGCCACAATGTTCTTCTCAGGGGAGGAAAGGATAAATTACAATTAATTTTAGTTTAAGCAAAAACAGTTAAATATGCAACATAGTTTTTCAACAGAACTCTAAAATATTTCATAGTTTATAATGAAGTCAATGAAATCATTACTCCTTCAATGAAAAGTTAATCATTCCAAAGACAATTGTTAATATAAGTATCATCACTGTTAATTCTATAAATATTGATGGGGTACAGTGTCTATTCATCACTGTGAGTGTTTAAGAGCTGCTTAAAGCAAATATTTGATTATTAGTTAAATCCATTGTCATCAGCACTCTTTAATAGCTTAAGAAGGGACAATTCAAGTGGTTTTTAATGTAGAACTGTTTTCATTTGCTTCTTTTTTCAAAATTTCATTTGCTTTATTTTCCTTTATTTCTTTTCCTATTATTACCAGGGTTGTACCACATTCATTAATATTTGAATTACATGGTTTGTTACACACAGGGTTAGAGCTTTACCACAATAGACAGTGTAGAACTTTTGCCTAGGGCCAAATAATGGCTTGAGCATACACAGCCCAACAAATTTGCTCCTGCAATGGAAAAATCTCTTTATTACCCAATAGTTAAAGGAAGAAACACTAAAGTTCTCTACAGAAGCTTCTTCTATTTTGCTATTACTCTATGTGATTCATCTTTTCTGCTACACTATAAAATTCAATCTCTGCCTAACTGAAATGTGCTTTATTTGTGATACAGGATCAGATAGTGCTGGGATAAAAAACTGAAATCTTTATTCCCGCTTGGCTCTTCCTTTGAATCTTCAGGCTGAGCTATATCTACTGATCTCAGCTTTGGGCCTGAGTCAATAGAATTGGAAGGAAACATTGGAAAAATGGCAAAGCCACAAACCAGCTAAAATATGTTAAATACCTTCACAAAATATCACTGTTTGATTTATTACAACTAACTGAAAAAGGAAAGACATTCATGTTCTTATGTTTTCTGACACAGAAATGAATAATTGTCCCATGAGTGATATCATATTATTGAACTCTGGTCTTTTCAGGTGATAAAGCTAATTGCTTGGGAGTTCATTTATGTTCTCAGTGATGAGCTTCTTTTTTAACAAGCCTTTACTCTCTCTTGAGTTAATGGATGTTTTAGTTCCAGTTATACTGGCAGCTCTCAACATTTTGAATTTGAACTCAAGGTTTACCAATCTGGTCCGCAGTCTGGGAACAGACCTATATAGACTGTTCAGTCAAAGTTCAATCTTAAAATCCCTGTGACTTGGAGAAATGGAGAACAATAATTCACTTTCTGCATAACATTATTTTAAGTACTCTACTTTTAGGTTAAATATTCCAGTTTCTTCAATGCTTTTGTACAGAATGTTAGGCTTTTCCATGTGACTGTATTAAGGTGCTTTCCTTAGGTCCTTGAAGCAGCATAAAATTATGCTGCAATACTTTACATTCCTCTCCCTTCTAAATATATTTTGCTTTAGTAATTGAGGATAATGAATGGTGTTCAATTTTAACTCCTGAAGACAGCCTGGCCTAGTATCTGCACTTTTCTTAGCAATGTTTTTAGAAGTGGTTTATCATTGCCTGCATTCTGGGACTAAGACAGAGAGACTGGCCCAACATCACTCAGTTGGTTTGTACAGAAGACATCACCAGAACTAATGGTCTCATACTTTCTAGCCTGGTGGCTTAAACCAAAAGTCACTCTCTAAAGGTTCTGTATGCAATATATAGGAAATCTCTAACAGGTTGCCAAAGACTTTTTTTATTTTTTTATTTTTTTAAAACTTAAAAAAATGTGAAAAGACCAACCTCTCAACAACAATAAAGCAGAACAAAAATAAATTAGACAAGATACATTAAAATATTAATAATACTGTAACAACTAAAATGGCAGTAATGAAAACATGGAACCTCTCTGAAACAATAACTCCTACATAATATTTAACATAAAGAACTGATAAAAGCCATGAATTTCTAGTATTTCTATAGATGTAGGACAATCATTTAAAATAGTATGTACATTATACCTACTAATATAACAGTTTGTCATGTTGCAACAAATATAAGGACTCGGGTGTTCAGTCTTGAATCAGGTTCGTCTATTTTTACGCTGTCCTTCAAATATTCTGGTTCCAAATTGTTAAACAAGTTTTTATTTAGGACATATTACACAAAGACCTACATCACCGATGAAGGCTATAGTGCTAGGAAAATTGGAAGAAAAGAGAAGGAGAGGATGGTCAGCAGCAAGGATGATGATGTACTCAGTTTCAGTGAACCATTGGAAGACTTAGAGGGTCATGGTAAGGATAGACTATCATGGTGATATTGCTGTGGTTCATCGACTACTAGTTACAGTCAGATGAATCGGAGGAAATGGAGTGGGTGCCTGGGTTACCATCATGGCCTGTAGAAGGCTCTGAGGAGCAGGAGGTCTCAGAGCCAGATGCAGAGCAGGCCTCATCTACTCATACTCAGGCAGAGAGACAGTTGTTCTGGGGGCCTGAGCTGAGTGAGGGGGAGGAACAGCTGGGGCCTGTCCCAGATGCACATATGTTCAGAAAAGTGAGGAGAGAAGAGCAATGCAGGACGAAGGGCCAGCTATCCAGGAAAAGAAGGAGATGTTAACAAGCCCCTCCCTGGCTGGGATATAAGGGGAGGAGTGTGGGAGGCATAACTGTCAGAGAACTCTCCAGAAGAGTTCCCTTCGGTGGATTCCTTGCCAGATTTATTTGCCAGTATCCAAGTTGGTCAGGAGTCTTTGTGTTGGGATTGAAGTGCTAACTGAGGCTCCCTGAAAGGAACTCAGAGACTTCTAAGGCTTGCGAATCTCCTAAGGATGTGTGACCTGGAGCTTTGTCAGGGAATGCTATGTATTCTTGCCTTTCTAAATAAAAAGGGGTTTCTCCTTTTGCTTTTGAGCTGGGGCTCTTGAAGACTGGGTCAGAACAGATATATTGTCATGGTGGAAATCTATTTATTAGACCACTAGAGTTGAAACTGACTTGATGGGACATTATCAATCAATCAAAATGACCAAAAGTAGTATTTTACAATGATCCTGTGAAATAATACACCAAAATAATCCCTCAGAATTGATTCAAGAGATTCTAGTGGTCTACCACAACTACCATAACCAGAAATTCTACTAGTTGCACTGAAATTTCTAACGCCAATGGTTAAAATATTGAAATATGATAGAGGAAAGCAAAGCTGAAGTCTATCTTCAAACATGGAAATTCTTTGAATGACTTTGGACCATTCACTGTCTCTTGCTCCAGCCAATTTCACAGCATTTTTATTAACTGGAAAAGGAAAGGTTATTCATATTGCCTCAATTTATTGAAGAAAAGATGAGATAGAAATCTAACAAATAAATAAATAGCATTTCTTGAAAGACTGTCCTCCATTGTACCTGTGCCACTTTCTTGTTCTATTAATTGAAAATGAATAATTTAAATTTATTTACTGCTTCATTTAAAAACCTATATTGGGAAAAAAAGTTTTCAAGGATATAAGGCATATCCAATGTTTTCTCTGGATATACTAAAACCATGACTGTGTTGAGCAGGCTTATCAGCACAGCCCTCTGCTATTTTTCAGGAGGCACAAAAACAAAATCTACATTTTTGCCCTGTGTAGTTGAAAGCAGATAATGTAGATTATTGAGCAAGACTTCATAATTAACATGTTCTGTCAGACTTCAGCACTTGAAGTAATTAAACTAATTGAACAGGAGTCTTTTTCCCCTTGCTTCTGCTTCTCTTTTTTAATCTACATCTGGCAAACTGGAGTCATGCATAAAGACAACCAAATAAGAAACACAGCAGCAACACGGAAATTGGACATTAGATGAGATAGTGAGGAGAGCAATGGAGCTTTTAGTTTATACTGAAAGGATAGAGAAACTGTAAATCAAAAAGGAAAGGGATTTTTTTTAAAAAGCAGCATCTTGAAAAATAAAATACTTTATTATATAAAATTAGTGGAAAGTTTACTATGATTCCTAAAGCAATATAGTGATGTTTCTTGATTGAGGGCACTTTGGTCTCTCCATCAAAGTGGAAGACATATAGTCTAGGCACAAAACAAACCAGAATGTAGATTGAAACAATTGCAGAATTATTACATTTGTATTCAACTTTCTCATTTTTCTCTTCATTAGGAAGCAATTGAAATCTTAGATATCTTCAAATACTTCACCTTTCTTAGAAGTTTTTTGAGGTCCACACTAGACAAGATGTTATTTTTTATATAAATTTTTTATTCAGTTTTCCACATATTAAAAACATGTTTTTTCGGTGAACAGCATGATTCCAGGTTATTACATATCCATATAAACATGGCTTTAATTTCATACTCATCTTTCACATTTAATTTCATATCTTACCATTACTTTTCATATTTTCTATCATTTTATCATATATTTTCCTCCAACTTATTTTATATATTTTTCAACATTATCTAATCTATTTCCTTAAACTTTAAATGGTTCTCATATCTTCATATTCATTATACTTTATGGTTTTCTCTGTCAGGTTTGCAATTTCATCGCATATACTTAATTCATCATTCCAAAAGTTCAATCTCAATTCAAACATTTCAAAAAGAAAGTTTCCCCTACTATTGCCAATCTGAATGTGCCACCCCTATAGTTTACATATCATGTAATTAATCCCCCTTTAAATCCCATTGATTATTTAACTTTTAATTATCCCCTAAAAATTAATAACAGTAATCTTCTAACTACTACATTGCATATATACCTTTCAAGTCAGGGTCTGCAAGTTTCCCCTTTAATTATATAAAAAATATTTATAACTTTAGAAAGAAAAATTAATCTATTCAATTCATCATAAAAACTGATATTATTCTCTCAATCACAATCCTCATATTTCACATCAGCTGTGATTTATAAATTCATTAAACATAGTTAATAAACTTATCATAATTTCCCCTTTTTCCACAATTATTCCATTTAACTCTGTATATAATTCCATAAAAAAAGAAAAACAAACATTGCAATAACAAAACAATATCTGTTCCAATCTCTCATTTTAATGAACTGTATTACATGATTTTCTAATTAATTTATTACTTCTTATTCATTTATACTACACCTCATCAACTTGCAGAGTCCACTTTCTTAATTCTTAATTAACCATTATCTCTATGTCTTTTAAACAATTTATTTTCATTTTTATTCAATTTCCATATTTCTTTGTTTCCTGGTCCTGTTTCTTATTGTCTCTTTTTCCCTTCATTTTTCCCCTCTTCTTTTACTCCAATTTTTGTCCCCCTCCCTTTTTAAAACTCCCTTCTGCAATTCCCTTTGCTGCTGTTTCCTTTTACTTTGTTTAGTTTTCAAACATATTTTTAATTTCCCTTCTTTTCCCCCTTCGCTTTAATTTTCATTGTTTCACATGTTCATTAAGATGGCCTCTTCTTTAGTCAGCTCCTCTTCTTCTGGTATTCCTCATTGTTCTTCATGCTCTAAGATAACCATTTCTAAAAATTGTAAGGCAGGGCAAAGCTGTTTGCCTTCTTCTTGTAACATTCCTTTCATATTTCTAAGTTCTAGTTTTAATTCCATGAGCAATTCTGCCATTTTTCCACTTCTATCCAGTAACTTGATTCAACCAATGTCTGTAAAATTTATTTCCAACAATCAGCTTTTATTAATTCCTCTTTTAGGTTTTCCAGATTCATCTCATAGTTCAGTGTCCATAGATTAAATTTTATACGAAGATTATCAAACAATCCCAAGATAGTTCCTTCCTGCTTTTTTTTTAATGTTCAATATTCCACTTTCATTTTCCAGGGTTTCTATTTTATTGTATCATAATTTCAATTACTTTGTATCAAGTGAATCCTTAAAAGAACCAGCCTTTTTTTTTAAAGGGAGGGGGGCAAGCAATTCCTTTTGCCACTAGCTGGCACTCTCCGTTTTGTCCAAAATCAACTCTTTTTTCTCTCCTGCTTTTTCTCTCTATTTCAGGCTTTTAAAGTCCAAAAGTTCCAGTAAGTCCAAGTATCAATTACTCTTTTTTATTTTTTTCCCTTGACACATTCAAGTACAACTTTAATTATGCCTGTTTAGTGTCAGAGTTATATATTTATCCAGTTTAAACAAGAATCTTCTTCCAGCTTCTTTCTTTTAGGATTCAAAGGCACTTTAAGCTGTCAAAAATTTCTTTCTTCACTTCTTTATTTGCCACTTCAATTAACTCTCTTAAAAATTTTATGATTTAATTCTGGGGCACCTTCTATTTGAAAATTGCACCCAATTCTCCTGGTTTCTGTGCCATTCTCTTCTTCACTGCTCCTGCGTGATCTTATCCTGGTCAGCTTACCTCTTCAGGGTGGCCATATTGGCCACCACTACAGCCGTCTTCAGAGGGGAGTATTTGCCAAGCCAAAGAGGGGAGACGTGGCTCCCCTTGACCCAGCTGATGGTCTTCCCCTTCTTCACCACCCGTCCAGGGTGTCTACAGCCCCAAATCAGGATGACTGGGGCCTCCAACAGAAGAGCATGAACCTAAGCAATGGACGATCACGGGCTTCGGTCCGTCGGTGAGGGAGTCCAACCGGAAGTCAACCACTAGACAAGATGTTATTGTTCCAGCTTCTTACTGACATTCTTCCTGTGACTTAATATAGCCAAGCACTCACTCAGAGAATACAATCATGTGCAGGTTTATATAGAAGTAAACTCCATTAACTTACCTCTTAGCAAATATTCATAGGATTGTGAGTTGAACAGGTTTATGATGTTGTTGGTAAAGAATAATAATGGACATTTAAGATATTTGTCATCAGAAGCCAGTAGAATTTCTATATGGTGAGAAAAGTGAGAGCATTGGTTTTCATCAGTGATTGTCAATGTCAACAATTATTTTATTACCATTTAGCACTGTAAAACTGGGAGATTATCCTGCTTACATCAGAAATTGCCATATACAAATACTGCAGCATAATAAAGTTAGCATGCAGTTGTTAACAGTCTTCTATATTATTGTAACACAAAGATAAATGTGCCAGCTAGGAACTGGACATCTATTTGGTTAGGTTTTGCTTGCTTGCTGGTCATATCTATTTTTACTGAAACTTTTACTGTTCTCAACACACAAAATATTTGCACTTTGACAGGGAACTGATACAATTAAATCAATACATTATACACATGTATACAGTAATTATTTCAATGGATTACCGTTCAGTTATTCTGTATGCCCGTGTTCAGTTGTCATTTTTTAAAAAGAGGTTTTTATTACCAAACTACTATGAATAATAGTTAATTTATTATTTCAATTACTTCTCAAGAAGAAGCCTGCTCTGGACCCAGGCGTTTTAAACAACCTTCGCTTTTTGGTGAAGGTTGTTGAGAGTGTGGTGGCTCAGCAATTTCCATTTTTCCTGGAGGAAGCGGACTATCTAGATCCATATCAGTTGGGCTTCTGGCCCGGGTACAGCACGGAGACGGCATTGGTCACGCTGATGGATGATCTCTGGAGGGCTCGGGACAGGGGATTTTCCTCTGTCCTAGTCCTATTAGATCTCTCAGTGGCTTTTGATACCATCGACCATGGTATCCTATTGCGCTCGGGGGTTGGGAGTGGGGGGCACTGTTCTGCAGTGGTTCTCCTCCTACCTCTCGGGGCATGCGCAATAGGTGCTGGCAGGAGGGCAGAGGTCGACCCCGAGGGCACTCACATGTGGGGTCCCTTAGGGGTTGGTCCACTCTCCCCTCCTGTTCAACATCCATATGAAGCCGCTGGGTGAGATCATCCATGGTTTTGGGATGAGGTATCATCAGTATGCTGATGATACCCAGTTATATATCTCCACCCCAAGCCAAATCAGTGATGCCCTCTCCGTGATGACCCATTGTCTGGATGCGGTACAGACCTGGATGGGCAGGAATGGACTACAGCTCAACCCGGCTAAGACTGAGTGGTTGTGCATACAGGCATCTCGGCCCAGTCAGTTGATTCCATCTTTGGTCATAGGGGGAGAGGTGTTGCCCCCTGTGGATAGGGCTCGGAACCTGGGAGTCCTCCTGGATTCACGGCTGAGTTTGGAGGAGCAGGTGGGGGCCGTGACCAGGGGGGCTTTTGCCCAGGTCCAACTGGTTCGCCAGTTACGCCCGTATCTGGACCGAGATGCCCTTCGCATGATCACTCATGCACTTGTGATGTCCCAACTTGACTACTGCAATGCTCTCTATTTAGGACTGCCCTTGCATACCATCCAGAGGCTTCAGCTGGTGTAGAATGTGGCTGCGCGGGTTGTGATGGGAGTTTTCTGATACTCCCATGTTACACCCCTCCTGCGCAAGCTGCATTGGTTGCCGGTTGCCCTCTGGGTGAGATTCAAGGTGTTGGTGTTAACATTCAAAGTCCTTTACGATATGGGTCCGGGGTACTTGCGGGAGCGTCTTCTGCCAATATCAAATACCGATCGCCCTGTGTGTGCACACAGATGGGGACTCCTCGGGGTACTGTCAGCTAGACAATGTCGGCTAGCGGTCCCCCGGGGAAGGGCCTATTCTGCTGCGGCCCCCGCCCTGTGGAACCAACTCCCTCTGGAGCTCCGGTTGGCTCCTGATCTCTGCTCCTTCCACCACTATCTGAAGACCTGGCTGTTTGAACAGGCCAGGCTGGACTGACCTCCTGGGTTTTTTAAGTATTTTAATGGGTTTTAGTGATTGGGCTTATTGATCTAATTTGTTTTAAATATTTATTGATTGATGTACTGTGTTTTAATTGTGAGCCGCCCTGAGTCTTGTGGAGAGGGGGGCGGCATATAAGTCCAATTATAAATAAATAAATAAATAAATAAATAAATAAATAAATAAATAAATAAATAAATAAATAAATATAATAGAGTCTATTGTGAACAATGTTAAAGATGGAACATCATTAATTCTTATACCTGATTTCTTTTTTCTTTTTCTTTTTTAGAAAAGTCCTTTATGGACATCTGAATATTAGGTGGTTATTTTCATATTTGAAAATGAAAATATTAAGTATACCTTTATACACATGAGCTTGATTTGGGGGTTGGAGGGGGGTGTAGCAGCTGGTGTTGCAGCCATGGTCTGGTTTCTGGATGGTGGTTGCCTTTCATCTGTGGCGTGGGCTTGGGTTTGAGTCTGGTGAAGGAGATTGGTGGTGGCATCATGTGTTATTTTGGGTCCGGTGTTATTTTGGGTCCGGACCCAAAATAACACATGATGCCACCACCAATCTCCTTCACCAGACTCAAACCCAAGCACAGATGAAAGGCAACCACCATCCAGAAACCAGACCATGGCTGCAACACCAGCTGCCTCCAACCCCCAAACTAAGCAAACTGACACACGCTATAAACACATAGCCAGACCTCAAACTCGGAGCCAAACCAAGGCCCAGAATGCCACATCACAGCCTTCCACCCAGGATACTACATCACAGAACTCAGGAAATCACAACACAAAACATCAGGAGGTTGCAGCACAGACAACGACCCAGGAGATTACAGCACCACACCCAGGACATCACAACAATAGAACTCAGAAGGTCATCACACAGCCCATTACCCAGTCGTTACAACACAAAAGGCTGAGAGACACACAGCCAGCACCTCAGCCACACAGGGTCTCAGGAAAAAGCCATCCAATCTGCATACATCAACTCCACAAACCAATCAAGAAGTAACAACACAGCCAACTCTAGAGTTTAAAAGGGGAAAACAGCCACAATCACACACTTCTCCCAGGAGAACGAAGCTGAAGACACCAGCCTGAAGATGACGGATGAGATTTCAAACGTTGCCAAGGTATTCTCAACCTTACACGGGACAAGACCCGAATACACCAAGACCTACATATATATATCTACGAAATCTATAATCTACGAAAACAAATATATATATATATATATATATATATATATATATATATATATATTCAAATACTATTAATATCAAAATACTATTAATATGTAGTCCAAATAAAACTCTCATCCATACATATGTGATAATTATGTGGATATACAAAGTGTTATAAACTGGCATGGTTTAAATTTTTTGGAAAATATGGATGAATAATTATTTATAATCATATTTGTTTTAATATAAATTAGGAACATGCCAAATATACAAATATGTAAACCATTCAGTGCTGTAAAGCACTATGGAGAGGTATATAAGTGTAAGTGCTGTTGCTATATTTATGTATGTGCAAATGTCCATCAAATCGTCAGAAAGATCTTAATGTAACAAATTCAATTAAATGAATCACACTGACTCTTTGTGACAATCAAATTTGAAGTGGCAGTTCAATGGAACTGTGTTTCAATACATTTCTTGAACTAAAATTTCACACTGCTCTATAAGACAGAAAACTAGCATTATCCAGTTATATAAATCTATATATTATATAAATTTTAAAATTAATATTAGATCTGCTTGCTGTACACAGGCATTTCTGTTCAAATGGTTCAGAGTAGTGTGTACTGAGGATATATGTAAGGAGAGTTCTTGGTTTTCCATGTGAATGCAGCTATTCTCAAGAAACCCTTATACTGCATTTCCTTTATACTGTCAGGTGTTCCAGAGTTATGTTGCTAGTGATCATATAAGTACCCCATCATTTTTGTTGAGTGATAGGATTTCTTTAAACAGATAGCCACATTTGTCTCTGCTGCTGGAAAAGTAAAGAGAAATTTGTGTTTTTGTTTTTGGCTGGCTGTGTATGAATAATGTTCCCTTGAATTGTAATTGGGGTGATACACATAGTTGAATTTACACACCCTGCCAGAGAAATTATAGAAGTTCCAAATAAGAATAGGCTGTTAAATTTTAGAGTCAAATCCATGTTCAGTATAGGAACCCAAACTGAAGCAACCATGATAGATGACTATCTAGCTTCCATCAGAATATATCTGATGTGGAAAATATTGGGCAATTAATTCCAATGTTAACCTGCTTTTCTTGCTTGGAAGATATTTCAAAATTTGAATTTGAATTTGTCCTCTAATGTTGTTCCATGTCTTTTATTCTAGAATGAGGGACAATAGATCCCAACACAATGTATTACAGCAATGGTGTCAAACACAAGGCCCACAGCCCACATCCAGTCTGTGATGTGGCTGGATTTGGTCCATGGGGCCATCCTGGAAAGAAGCCAGCCAGCATGGCTTTGGCCCAGTCTATCCAATGCAAAGAGGAAACATTGGGTCAGCAGTTTGGGGAGTGGCGTCAAGCTGGCCATGGCCACCCAGTTGGCAACACCCATCCAGTTGCCCACACCTGTCCGGCCCACCAAGGTCAACCACAGCTCTGATGCGGCCCTCTATGAAATTGATTTTGAGACCTTGTGTTACAGCATCTGATATATTTGAAGAATAATATTTTACCCCTCCCTTGGTCTTGTTTTGCATTTCTGTTTCCTTTATCTCAATTTATGAATTTTAGTTTGTAATCCCATTATCATTTTCATTGCTCCTCTCTGATCCTGCTCTTTTTGTAGTCAGCTACTATTCCATCACCATCTTTTACCAAGTCAAGTCTCCCCCATCCCATAACTCTGCATTCAATTTCTATGTCCCAATTGAAGACCTTTTTATTTATCATTAATTTTATTATGAAATTTATTTGCCACCTATCTCATATCCAACAACTCTGGGCAGCATACAAATTGGTCTCTATTCATTTTCTAACCTACAAATTATGACTATTACTAATACCTTTGACTAGCTCTACTTTTCATTTTTATGGATTTTCACTTAATAGTATATTCACTTAACTCTCATGTTGTGCTATTTCCCTCCCCACGCACCCCCAGTTTGAATTGTTTACAATTGTGCTTTTAGTGTATTCTTTTATAGGAACTCTAAGGAAATCAGAATTTATAGGAACGCTACAGGAACCAATAATCTATCACCTACTAAGCTCTCCATTTCACATTAGATTCTCCTGCCACAGAATCCTACTTATTTTTTAAACTTTGAAGATATCTCTTAGGTTTCACTCAGCTTTAATTGACCTTAAAAGCAAGAACTACATTACATGGCTACTTCACCCCAGTATTCCTGCAATTTTCACTTCTTCAACTAATGTAATAACCACAGTTAACATTTCAGATGCTCCAGTCTCATGATTACACTGACTGTGTATTTTATAAACCAGTGTTTATAAACACTGGTTTATAAAATACAATCTGGATTGATATACTTTTATAGTAAGTAAAAGCCTGGAGGGTTTAAGGTTGAGGATTTTAGCAATTTGCTTCCCAGAGGCTTCTTTCTTCATTGCCCACTCTTTAAAAAATGCAAAATAATGAGCTAGAATTGGCCCTCAAACTTCCTTTCTTACAAGAGGCAATCAAAACAATATAATAATGCAAAGTTTAATCAACTAATCCAAAGTTTCATCAACTAATATATAAAGGTCGGGTAGCATCATCTTGACCTTAATCTGGTAGTATCACTTTGACCTACTTGTTCAAATCTGTACCTTCCTAATAATATTATTTAAATTCACACAGTTAAAAAGAAGCAAAGTAAATTTCTTTCACAGACATATCACATTACATAATTTATATCAAGTTGTCTTCATGTAAGCTCAAATGTGCTGAAAAAGGCATTTTTGCCACACTGAGAAAAGAAGGAATAATTTCTATTCAATGTTACCATTAATAGTTGGATTCTTGCCTTAGCATATTTCCATCCTTGATAGGATTCTGGGGATATCTCCTCTTCAAGAGATAGAGGCCTCCTTGGAACAGTGGCAAAAGCCCAGTCACAAAATCAAGTCTTTCTGTATGGATTGAAGCAAGTGCAGCAGGAATTCAAGCCAAACAGGGGAAGTAGGGAACAAACATTGATCTTCAAGGATTGGACCAAAAAGTTTGAAAAATCAACGAATTACAAAAGTTCTAAGGAAAAGACTTAGGATTTAATGTGGCTATGTCACTCACATTTTCTCCCTCTCTCACACACAAACGTACACGTTTGATTTCAGTACTCTACAATAGGCTGATCTTCTGCAGATATACAATTTCCTTCATATGAATTATAAAAGCTACCAGCTAAACAATGCCATGTCTCTGAAGGTACTGTGCAGAGTCAGGTTTTTGAAGAAAGGAGATTTATTTTCTATGAAATCTGTTAGCAGAATAAAGCCATGCCACTTTCAAAGCCATATTTAAAAGGCAATATTCTGTTGCTGAAAGTAAAGTGTGGGCAGAGATCCCATTATCATTCTACTGATTTGCTGCCAACTCACCAGTGTCTTCCTTTAATATCAGAGCCAAGGCTCCTGATCAGAAGCTTTGGATATCAAACCAGTACAGCTGGCTGCTGGCAGAGCTCCATTGTGCTGCTGCATACAAGGGCTTTGTTAAGAGCCGCGGTGGCGCAGTGGTTAGAAGGTAGTCCTGCAGGCTACTTCTGCTGACTGCTGGCTGCCAACCATTTGACAGTTTGAGTCTCACCAGGCTCAAGGTTGACTCAGCCTTCCATCCTTCCGAGGTCAGTAAAATGAGGACCCAGATTGTTGGCGGCAATATGCTGACTCTTAAACTGCTTAGAGAGGGCTGTAAAGCACTGTGAAGTGGTATATAAGTCAATATAAATCAATATAAATTTTCTCAATAATATTTTGCATTGTTTTGCCAAGTATCTTGTCAGTTTCTGGGTTGCGGAATGAGATCTGGTGACTGAGACATAACTTCTCTCAAAACATAGAGTCTGAGAGTTGCGTGATTTATCTGTGTTGAACTGACCCCTGGAACAGTAGAGATACAAAACAATGCATGAGGGGTGGATTCCTAGAGAGAAATTCCAAGTTTGGGTAAACATATTTTGGTAATGAGGCATACCATCTAAAAAAACTAAATGACAGGAAATAAAATACCTTTGCTGGAAAATTACTTTAATAAGAAATATTGAATTTATTAAAACAGCCACCCTGAATAGTGCTGTATAACAAAACATTCAGAAATTCAAATTATTGTATGTTCCAGTGTACAATCAATAAATGCCACAAAACTCCTGTTCTCTCTGTTTTGCAGGAATAAACAAACAAGGGTTTGAATACTGACGTCCACTTAATATATTCTGCTGCTATGGCGGGGGGGGGGAATGGAATAGCAATTTGCTTCAGCATCCCCTTCTGTGCAATCATTCTGTGCATGTCCCTTTATGCAAGAAGCATCAATTTGTTCCTCCTTCCTCTCCTGTCAGTGAAGGAAAATCTGCTTCCAGCTGGTTATTTAAAGTCCTTGAAGTGTTGTTTTTTCTGCTTCTTAGTCTTTAGGGGGATGGAAACAAGGAGAAGTTATGTGTGCTAGACTGAGGTTGTGTGGACTGTCCTGCCATACAAGGGTGACATCACCCATTGGCCTCTTTCAGTATATGGGGGAGTGGATAGTCTACTCTATAAATAGTTGTAAATGTATAAATAAATACAAAATGTGGAATTTATTTATCCAAAATGTGGAATTCGAAGACAGATGTTGGCAAACAACTAATTTCCCCACTGAATACTACCATAGATTTCATCAAGTGCAAAACTATCTAATATTATGCACATAATGGGCATAATCTTTAGTAAAAATTCATACACAAAAAGAGAATTCTATTTGTTTGTGCTTTTGGTTGATTCATTGAATCAAATGTAGTCTTCCATCCAAAGCCAGGCAGGTGTTTTTTTTTTTAAAAAAAACACAACCACGTTCTGCATAAATGTCAAGGCAAACATTGTCACTTCCAAACAATTATCCCAAGCAAAATTGAATTCATAATTCACTCTGCCTCCTGAGATTGTCAGTTTTCTGATAAGAGCTAGTCTTTTTTTATTATTTGTCTAGAATTCCGCATAATTCTACCATCTACATACCAACTGTATCCATCTTTTACTAAATTGATCAAACAAAAATATAGTTCCTAGGTTTTGTAAATACAGAATGACAGCAAGTAAAAAAAGAAAAAAAATATGTGAGCTATTCATTGGCAAAATAATACTCAACCAAAGTTTGAAGAAGTGAAAACTTCATGAAAAGCTTTCCAATTTAGCATTATAGACCCCCCCAGGGGGGGCACAATCCAACCCGCAACAAAACAGATTTAGAATTTTTTTCCCTAGCAGATGATTTTCATCAGTAGTATTCGAAAAAGTACTTTCACAATAATTCCCACATCAAGTGGGCATGCGACACCAATTGTCTCACTGTCTCCTCTTCTCAAAGATCAGTTGTAGTCTAAATGGTCAGCCATTATTTTGAAACCAATCTGGACTAACCACTGGATATCTATAATCACCTATTATTGGTGTTTAGATATCAAAAGAAATCTCCTAGTCTTAAGGATTGGTATTACAAGTATTTCCCTTTTTAATTTTAACTTTTTTAAATGTTTCAAACCATAATCACATTAAATATATGTAGGGCTATTTAGAACTCTCTGAACTCTCTTTAGAACAGATATAATTCCCTTTAGAACCATATCTATACAAAACAACTGTCTCTAACCTAGCACTCTCCTAATGCATTTGGAGTACATTTCCCAGAATTTTCAGTGACTTTGACTACGGATCTACTCACATTTCCAAGATGTCTGCAAGTTGCATCTTAACTCACTTGGAATAGAACAAACTGGGGAAGGCTTCCGTTACTTTTGTTGTGGAAGTTAATACATGTAAACAGGTACAAATGAACATCTGTTGCTGTTGCTACTCCCTTTGCAACGTGCCTGGTAATTCAGTGGATGCTAATGATTCTGGCATGATTTTTTGTTTCAAATGATACGAATGTGAAATTCAAATTCCAAAATGCTGAAGTTGGACTCTTATATTTCTGTTCTGATAGTATTACATCTGAACTATTGCTGTAATTATCAATTCTAATGGTATTGATATGCTTCACACACCCTTCTTCAGCCATTTCAAGCAGTAGCTATTTCAAGGAGGTTTTCCAAGGAGTGGATCTTTTGCACATATCAGCATAGACTTTCATATAACTAATTAATGTGGTGCTCTCCTGATTTTTCAAAGAGAAAGGCCAGACTGGCAGCTGGGAATGAATGAGCAGGGTGACAGCATATAGTGTTTTCATGGGGTGCCAAATGGAAAAAATGCAAAGCCTTCTACTATTGAGTAAGTGTTCAAAATTAGATTTCTTTTTTTTCCTTCTTATACCTTGGCTTAATGTGTGTGGAGACGGTCAGTCATCCAGGTCCACCTTTGGACATACCATTAGCTTAATTTGGCTTTTTTAATTATATAACCCAATGCAATATATCCTTAGTATCTTTATATATCCTTATGTCCTTAGCAGACATAGAGAATTGTTACTGTTTTTCCTCTTTATTTTTCTTACTCTTTCCAAGAAAATATGTTCATGCTTTCCAGAATATTAAATTGGGATTATTACACCAAGTATCCATTTTATATAACAATCATCTTGCCCTTCTTTTGCTCCTTTTTAAATATTTGGAGACCTCCACAAATATTTTATTTGTTTTTAATAGTTTCCATCTTTGACTTCATACAACCTATTTCCAGTTTGGCTCCTTTTTAAATCTGGTAATTCTAATTAATTTTTTTTTTCATGTAGTTTACTTCTCCCCGGAACTTTACTTACCAACACTCTGGATTTGTTGATATTATGTGGCAATGTAACTATAACAACTACCTTTGTGAGGCTTTTTACAAATCAATGTGTAACTGGATTTTTACAAATCAATGTGTAAATGGATTTACTGGATGGGTTTATTGCCACATTTATATGTCCAGATATACCATCCTCATTTGGAAGACCATCATATTCATATTTCAGTTACACAAATATTTCTAATGCAATTTCAGAGTAAGAGGTAAAAATACTATTAGTTATACATTGGAAGGATTTCTCTAAAAATGGTTTTGTCTCTGAATGTGAGCTAAGCATAGGTTTTGATGGTGTCTTATAGTCCTACATCTTTGCACCAACCTTTCTTATCTTGGCACTTTCTGCATATGTTGGATTAAAACTGCCAGAATTCATGGCTAGTCATCATGTACAGCTTCAAATGATTCAATATTTTTGGAAAGTGGCTTGCTTCAAATCTTTGTTTGAACTTCTCTTTTGAAAAACAGTGTTTGATTTACTTTTATCCATTTATCTGCCAAGATATGACTGGCAAACATACAACTTTGCTAGACATACAGTATTATTTCTGTTAGCTGTTTGTAGAAGTCTTTCGGTTGTATATGAAAAGATAAAGGGCCACCTTAATTAAACATTAGCTTAGATTCTATAGCCAGAGTTTTCCTATTTGTATATAAAATAAGTTTCTGATTCTTGAGAAGCCTGCAGTCCAAGCTGAGATTTGAGTCTTGGAATAAAAGGTCTTATTATTTGTGTGTATGAGTGTTATGCCTTTGAGTCATTGTTGACAGTCCTGGTAACTGCCCCAACTAATCCCTGCAATTTTCTTGGCAAGATTTCAGAAATGGTTTGCTATTGCCCCCTTCCTAGGGCAACTCATCTTTGGGTGCCATATTACTGATGTAGTCCTGGATGCTCTGGGTTTCATGTAGAACATTGGCTTTGATATCAACAGACCATGTCCACCCTCTTTCCAGCTGGTGTATGGTCTCTAAGTGTTGCACTTGAGGTGGAAACATTGTGAGGAACTTACAGGTTTTCACATAATCTGTTTCCATTCCTCCTTTGGTCAGCTCACTATACCAGTATAATATCTGATGTCTGGCATACATTGATGGCATGAATCTTATTCTTGTCCTTTCCATTTAGCTGCCTCTTCAGGACCTGTCTTATATTTTGATGGTACTGGGATGTTGCTATTTTCCTTGTCTCCTCACTGTGGTTCCCATGTTGTACCAAAGTATTTGTAGCTAATCTATATGTCTGCTATGTGGCTTGCTCATAATTCTACCCCTATCAGTCATAACTACCTACCCTCTCTTGACTACCATCTAGCTATGTTTTACCAGATAGTGGTTTGAATCCCAGACCCCTGCATCAGAGGCAACACTCTAAGCCAGGGCTGTCAAACTTGAGGCCCTTGGGCCAGATGTGTCATGCACTGGCCACGTCCATGCTGGTTTAACAAAGAAGAAGAAAAGTCATGATATGTCATGGGACAATGCCATGACAGTGCGAGTTTGACACCCCTGCTCTAAGCACTATGCCATCCAGCTGTGCTCTCTCTCTCTCTCTCTCTCTCTCCACACACACACACACACACACACACACACTGTATGTACACACATTTAGCAACTGGAGACAATACACCTACACAAACACATATATGGTGTGTGTATGCATTCATGTTTGTCGTTTTGTTTTATTGTGCTTTTTTATTTATCAAATGTAATGTGATAAATAAAATCAATTTAATGTGATATTACTTAATATTATTTAGTGTTATATTCAATGTCTTTTTTGGCTATGTGGGAGAACTATTTAGTTTTGAAATATGGCTTAGCAGATCTTAGAATATAAAAATAAAACAAAATTCAACTATATTTCTGTCAGTTTCTGCATCATGTATCTCATTTTGTCCTTCACACAGTCTTGGGTTTATTCTAAGCCCAGGTAACTAATTTTCTAACCCTTCTCCAGAGGTGAAGGAATGTCTAGATGGATGGCAATTCTTCTTTGAGATCTTGAATATTCCTCACTGTTGGATCTGAGGATATTAGATGGATGGCAATTCATCTTTGAGAACTTGTGAATTCCTCACTGCTACTAACTAGATCCCTATGAGAAACTCAAAAATTTTATTTGGCCTTCTGCTCATATATCCCAGCAACTGCCATTCAGACTCCTACTGCTTCTGATACAGGAGATAATATATAACTATCATTCATTACCTTGTCCACCAGGAATCTTTCTTAATACTTTTTAAGCTATCCAGATTGTCAGCTCTCATATTTTGTGCCTATGGGGTAGACATTTTTTCTCTCTATTCTGAATCTCCCATCTTCCTTTATAATCCATTGACATTTCTGTAAAATATTACATACCTTTTACATTTCCCCCCCTAAACCACTCTTTTTGACACTGTAGGCTTTTATTATGGGAAAATAATTCTAACCTGTTGATTATTTTGGCAGCTCTTTTCTGCATTTCCCTCCATCACTATAGTTTCCTACTGAAGTGTAGTGATCATATATATTTATATGTAACCATGATACTTCTAAAAAGGAAAGAAACATGCACCATAATATTTCTGTCTTTTTGTGCTTTTATGCTTGTATTGAGTTGTCTTACACAATGACTTATTGTTCAGTTGTTACATTCTCCCCCCCAACTTGATTTATGCTTATAGAAATATCCAAAATTGTATATAGACCTTGAAATTAGTATGTGATTTGTCACAATTTGTTTAAGTAACTGTTTATCAACATTACCTTGGGTTAGCTATGGTTATGTCCACCAATAAGTGAGCAATACTTCTTAGAAGTGTTGTGTGACATATGTCATTTGCTAGAGAAATGATTTTAACTAATCCCATGTATACATATATTGTTGTGATGGAATGTGCACCTACCAGGAGCAGGGGAGGTATTTTTGTAACTTAGAGCTTTCCCAAAAACACCCCCAGATCAAGAGGTTTAAGTTGGATAAATGAGCAGGGAAGACATTCAGGGTAACCATATCCTAGAATATCTCAAGACATATCTTATATCTTAGAACATTATAGCTTTAGTTTGGCAAGACACTATCTATTAGATGTAAACAAATAAGGGATTCGATTCGATTGGATCTCACTGTCTTGTCTCTTGGCTGGCACCTGACAATTGAAAAAATATATAGTATGTGCTGTAAATCTGAAAGCATAGAAAGTCAAAAAACACTGAAATTCATATCAGGTTGAGGTATAATCACAGAATTTTAATGTCTAACATTAATGTTAGATTTGCATGAAGAGTCAGACGCAAAGTGCTTCAGCGAAGAGTTTATTAGTGACTACAGCTCATAACAGACCCAATTTGGCTGGTCTGTGGCTGCTACTTATAGCCAGCAGTCGCAGTTGCCAGCCAATCAGAGTGCAGGGTTTTCCCGCACTTTCTAAACCAATCATTTCTGACATTTTACAAGAACAGTTCAAACTTAACCAATGACATTCAAACCTGCATACATAACACCCATCCCCACTAGGTTCAGTCCATACTCAAACCCCAACCTATCTAATGTATTCTTTTAAATAGGTGGGGCTCTTACGTTGAGACCTTCGTGGTTCAGAAGTTTTAACGTTCTCACCCAGTGAGAGGGGAAATGTGTCTGTTGACATTTCCTAGTTGGACTTCCTGTGAAGAAGACCCTGTTTGATTGTTAGAATCTGGTCTCTCCTCCCAACCCATCTCCAGCCCAATGTCAGCACCCAAGTCAGGTAGTGATGTGCAATTTTCCACTTGTAAGGATGGATTTTGGCATTGTGACAGGTTTTGGGATGGTTCCTGTCATAATGGCTCATTACATGGGGTTGATTCTTGTTTGCTGATTATCCTCATGTTCCTCTCCCTCCCCTCTAGAAAAAGCATTAGGTATGGGAACTAGAGAGGAACAATTGCAATGTTCCTGAGGTAACCTGGATCTAAGCTGATCAATGTGCCTGCTCCAGAGGACTCCATCCTCTGTTTGTACCCTGTAAGAACGAGGGCCTGTGATTTCAGTTATTTCAGCAGGAATCCATGAAGGTTCACCCATAAGGTTCTTAGCATAAACAGAATCACCCACACTGAATGTGCGAACTTTGGAAGTGGAATCTAGTGGTGCATTGGGTGCGTAAGTGGGATGAAGGCGGTCAAGGGAAGACCTAAGTTTCCTACCCATCAACAACTCTGCTGGGGATAAGTTAGTTGATGGGTTAGGAGTGATGTGCTGAACACTAAGAAGTTTTTCAACTTTCTCAGTGATGTCCCCAGGACCCAATTGCTGAAGCTTTCCTTGGTAAAACATGCCATTCGTTCAGCCCAGCCATTAGCCGAAGGGTGCCCAGGGGCTGTCAGGGCATGTCTGATACCCAGTTGTGCTAGATACGATTCAAAAGAGTTGGATGTAAATTGAGGGCCATTGTCAGAGACAAGAACATCAGGTAACCCGTGGGTTACAAAAAGCTTTTTAAGCTGCTTGATGACAGCATCAGTTGTGGTGGATGCCATAGGGATTACCTCTAGCCATTTGGAATATGCATCTACTATAATAAGGAAGGTGTGCCCTCTGGTAGGGCCAGCGAAATCAATGTGAATCCTAGACCATGGGCCCCATGGACATTCCCATTCCTGTGTGGGGGCGAGAGGTGGGGCAGGCCTGACTACTGACAGTTGGGACAAGATGCAACCCAGTTTTCAACCATTTTGTCAATACCTGGCCACCATACATAACTCCTGGCCAATCCCTTCATCCTTACAATACCAGGATGACTCTCATGCATTTCCAAAACCTCCTTTGCAGTTTTGCAGGAATAACCACCCTGTTACCCCACAAAATACATCCTCTTAATACAGATAATTCAGTTTGCCTGGATTTAAAAGGTTGGGAGGTAGTTCTTGAAGAGGTTCTTAATCCAGCCTATAACAGGAGCCAATAAAGTGTCTTTGGCAGTCTCTCTGGCAATTTCATGCATGTACTGGAAGCTTGGCAACAGTTTCTAGGAAAAGGTGTGTGCCTCAGGTTCAAAGTCCTCCTTGTGACAAGGAAGTGGGCAACGACTCAAGGCATCAGCATGTCCAATTTCCTTGCCAGGCTTGTGGATAAGGTTGTATGAATAAGCAGCAAGAAATTCAGTCCACCTCAGCATTCTTGGTGACAGGATAATGGGTGTAGGTTTGTCTCCTGCCACAATGCCTAACAAAGGTTTGTGATCTGTAACAATGGTAAATTTTCTCCCATATAAATACTCATGAAATTTCTTGATAGCTGCAACAATTGCCAATGCTTCCTTGTCCAATTGGCTGTAATTCTTCTCTGCTTTGGTCAAGGTGTGAGAGTAAAATGCAATAGGGGCTTCCCTCCCACTGGGAAGCCTGTGGCTCAAAACCCACTCCAAAAGGGGATGCATCACAAGTCAGTACAACAGGTAAATTTTCAGAGAACTGTATCAGTACAGCATCAGATGTGATTAGTCTTTTAATACTATTAAATGCTGATTGTTCTTTCCTGCCCCAGACCCAAGCAGACTTTTTGTCAAGCAATCTGTGTAATGGTTCTGCAATGGTTGCCTTCTGAGGTAGGAACATGTGGTAAAAGTTAATAAGTCCAAGGAAGGCTTGCAAATCTGTTTTGCATTTTGGTCTAGGAGCTTCTTTGATTGCTTGAACCTTGGCATCTGTAGGGTGGATGCCATGATTGTCAATCATATCCCAAGAACTCAACCTTGTCAGTTCTAAGAGTGCATTTTTCTTCCTTAACTTTAACCCGCTTTCTTGAATCTGGTAAGGACTTCTGAATCTCTCTTGTAACTGAGTGTCATTTTCAGCAGAGATTAACACATCATCAAAGTAAGGCACTACCCCTGGCAGTCCTTGGAGCATCCTTTCCATAAGGCTTTGGAAAATGCCTGGTGCCACGCTTACTCCAAACTGTAACCTTTTACATTTGAAGGCACCTCTATGAGTCACAATGGTTTGGGCCTCTGCAGTGGCATCATCAACTGTTAGTTGTTGATATGCCTGGGCCAGATCCAATTTGGCAAAGACTGTACCTGCCAAGTGAATGTAATAAATGATGCACCACTGAACTGGATATGCTCTGTTGAAGTGCATGGTTCAATGTCCCCTTATAGTCCTCACAGATTCTCACTGACCCATCAGTCTTGACTGGTGTGACTATGGGTGTCTCCCATCTGGAGTGGTCAGTGGGCTCTAAAACTCCTTGAGCTATTAGTTTATCTAATTGTGCATCATTTTTTTTCCTTTAAGGCAAATGGGACCCTTCTGGGCTTTAAATTGGGGGCAATTTAAATTTGAATTGGGGGCACCTTGGGATCTAGGTTGAAAGTGATAGGGGTCCCCATATACTTGCCCAATCCGTCACTGAAGACCTCTGGAAACTCAGACTTCAGGGCCTCCTCCCATTCAGTGTTGCTCACGTAATTGATGCCAGTCACCTCGATGCCTAGTGGATTGAACCACTCAAGTCCCAGCAAGCTTGGGCGATCCTTGTCCACGATGGTCAGGGGCAAGCGTTTGGTGTGGCCTTTGAACTTCACGATGAATTCTCTTGTTCCAACTACTGGAATCTTGTTCCCTTGGTAGTCTTTAAGAGTCAGTGCTTGCTTCTGGAAATGCTTCTTCTGAATGTTTGGGAGTAGTCTGTGAATAGTGTCCCATGACACCATAGATAAATAGGAGCCTGAGTCCACTTCCATTTGGCAAGGCCTTCTTCAATTAGTACCTTCAATGTACTTTTCTGCTTCTTGGTGAAGAATGACCAATGGTGACTGTTTGATGAGTTTCATTCTTCCCATTTGCTTCTGTGTTGCCCATTTTCTCACTGAAGTTGTTAGGGAAATCTTTGTCAGGAAACTTCTTCTGCTTGGTGGAGTTCTGGATGATTTGCAGACTCTTGCTAGGTGACCTCTTTTTCACAACGAGCAGGTGCCCCCCCAACCTCTGCAAAAAAGTCTTGCCTCTTTCTTCCAAGGTCTTTCCTTTTCTTCTCCATTCTGAGTCTATAAATTCCTTCCTCCACCTCCTACAGTCTGAATCAGAATCTATTTGCTCGCAATGTTGTTGTGGATTTTTCCACATCAGGATGGCTTGCGGCCTTGTTAATTTTCTTCATGGCTGCTGCTGAGGACTTGTAGCTTCCACTGAAGAAGCTCCTTCTATGGCCCTGATCTTAGGTTTCATTAATAATTTGCTCTGCAAAACCTTGTCTTTTAGGCCTAGAACAAATCGATCGCGCATGGCCTCTTCTAAGTTGATAAATTCACATGCACCCCAATGTCCCTTAAACTTGCCATGAAGTCATTAACAGCTTTTCGCTTTCCCTTGATCCTGATGGTAGAATTTGTGTCTCTTAATGAGGCACGATACTTGTATGCCGTAATGGGCTTTAATAACTTTTCTAAATCGGCCAGTCCATTACCTTCATGTCGCAGCTCCCCGCCATGCCTCTTCATCTTGAAAATGGCTGGACTGCAGGGTGAGAAAGCCGCCCTCTTCCGCTTCTCGAAATGTCGGCAGATCGCTTTCCTCCAAATACATTTGGAAACGATCCATGCATGAAGTCCCAGTCTTCTGCATCGGATCAAAGGGCTGGGGTCACAGTGCCATCTCTCTCAGCTTGTTTTCCGCGCTTTCTTCTTCAGGAAGGATCCCCCAGTCGCCAGTGTTAAGCATGAAGAGTCAGACGCCGAGTGCTTCAGCGAAGAGTTTATTAGTGACTACAGCTCATAACAGACCTGATTTGGCTGGTCTGTGGCTGCTACTTATAGCCAGCAGCCGCAGTTGCCAGCCAATCAGAGTGCAGGGTTTTCCCGCACTTTTTAAACCAATCATTTCTGACATTTTACAAGAACAGTTCAAACTTAACCAATGACATTCAAACCTGCATACATAACAATTAATATATCATTATGTATGACATACAAGCATGCCTCTTGTTGTTGTACACAACAATTTATGTAAAGAACCTTTAGATATTGTCTATATGCATATTTTGAGGACAGCCGGTTGAAAATATTTTTTCTTGTAACTACTTGAGGTACTATAAGTGAAACACACTTCAAATATTCTGCCTACATTCCTCCTGAATATTCAAGCTGCATATATTGTGAAATTAACATAAAAAAGGAATAATCTATATCTCTCTGAGGTCAGCCACTAGGATTTTCAAATGACAGGATCATTAAAACAATTCCTAAGGACAAGGAAAGAAAATGCATTAGAATTAATCTTTAAAAGATTATTTAAACACAATTTTAGCCATAGACATTGTCTCCTCAGCTACTTTGGTGAATAATTCTTCAATTGTTCAAAACTAAAAGAGAAGGGAGGGGTATTGAGCAATACTGTACACTGTTGCAGGCTAAGAAAAACATAACATAATTGGAAGAAGGTGACATTTTGTAGGGATGTTTAGGGGTTCAAAGGGGGGTTTCAGTTTCATGAAGCTCTAAGCAAAAATATTCCCTTGAAGCAAACTCACAAAGAAAATTGACTTTCCTCCTCCTGGTTGTAAGCAGTGGGGCAGAATGCTCACACTATTTTGTTTTGCTTGTAAAAAAACAACAACAGTGACTTCTGCAGAAGTGTAGCATATGTAGAGAAGCTACTGCCTTTGAAGCAAGGCCTTTAACTGATGTCAAGTTAAATCAGCCTCACATTTGAAACTTCTCTTCTGACATACAAAGTGAAGCATTAGAATGGAGTGGATATGTCTGCAGATGAACTTGATATCCTGAGGTGCACAGTTCATTTCTGCTGCATGAAGGGAAGCATCGAAGCAGACTGGTATTATTATGTATGTATCTACATATGCACAAACATATATAGTCCACCCAACTCCAGGAGACCCCAATGGTTTTGTTTGTTTGTTTGTCTATCAAATTTCTATGAAACCCATCACATTTGCATGCCTTTTTGCTTGCAAATTTCAGCCATTTCAACCATTTCACATTGAATGCCAAGAGATAACAAATCCATTTCATCCACCATAATGTTTACTAATATTTCCACAAATATTACATGGTTTCCAAGTGTTTATAATAATTTAAAGTCCTTAGTTATCACCCAGTCTAGATTCTTAAGAATTCTATGCCATATTTTTACAATATTATTTATTATTATTATCTTTTATTCATTAAACATGAAACTCCATGAACTGAACATTTAAAAATATATCACAAATATCATTGGTTGGTGCTGATGGGTTGCTGCCAGCATCCTAGCTGTCAATCAAGTATCTTCTTAAAATCATTATGATTACTATTACTATTATTATTATTACTATATTGATATTATTATATCAACCTTGTAAACTCTCAAGCTTCCTCTTTCCACTATGAATTAAAGATGAACAGTGATTAACATTTATATGTATTTACATGTTCTTCTGTGTCATATAATATATTTGGGTATATGCATAAGTTTGTATTTATTTATTTATTTATTTTTTCATGTTTATGTAATGTATTTTGGAGGTGGTGACTCTTTGAGAGCTGTATGCAATGAAATTTCATTTTAATGTATTCCGAGTAGTGCACATTCAAAATGACAATAAATTTGTTCTAAGTCTAAGTATGGGGGTAGGCGGAAGTGGGATTCTACCAGTTTGGACTGGTTCAGGTGAACTGGATGTTAAATTTACATCTGGTTTGCTGAACTGGTAGTTGAACTGATCACACACCTCCCTCCAGGAGTCTCCAGGCCCATTTGGGTAAGTGCAGTGGTGTCCTGTGGAGGCTCTGGGAAGGCAAAAAAGGGGTCTTCCGGAAGTCCGGAAACAGGCCTGTTTCTGGATTCCAGAGGGACTCTGAACCCTGGGGCTGCCTCCCAGAGCCCATTTCTGGACCTGGGAAGGTGAAAACGCCTTCCAAAAGTTCTGGAAATCCGGAAACAGGCCTGTTTCCAGCTTCCAGAGGACCTCTGAACCCTGGGGGAGACTGTTTTCACCCTTCCAGAGGCTCTAGAGAAACCTCTGGACCCTGGAGAAAGTGAAAAATGATCCTCCCAGAAGTTCTGGAAGTCCAGAAATAAGCCTGTGTCTGGCTTCCAGAGGGCTTCTGGACCCCAAGGGAAGCCATTTTTTGCTCTCCAGAGGTCTTCGGACCCGGAAAATGGCCCTCCTGGAAGTTACACACTACCCAGCAACTGGGCAGTGAACCAGTTTCTGGGATTTTTGAATCCCACCCTGTATGTTTCAGTGATTTAGGCAGGTATGCAGGTCTGGGTGAATGTTCGGGTTCCATGAGAGTATCTTGTGATGTTTAAAGAGGTCCCACTCGCCATCTTCAGGCTGGTGCTTTCGCCGGCCAAAGTAGTGGATCGATGCCATCTCTCATAAATACTGTGGGAGGTGGTGCTGGCTCTGTTGTAAGCAGGTTGGTTGGCTGTGTTGTTACTTGATTGATGGAGTTGATGTTTGCAGATTGGTTGGTTTTTTCATAAGACCCTGTGTGGCTGAGGTACTGGCTGTGTGTTCTCAGCCTTTTTTGTTGTAGCTGACCTGGGTAATGGGCTGTGTGATGACCTTCTGAGTTCTATTGTTGTGACATCCTGGTCTTGTGCTGTAATCTCCTGGGTCATTGGCTGTGTTGTAACATCTTGAGATTTGTGGTGTAACCTCTGAGTTCGTGATGTGATATCCTGAGCGGATGGCTGTGATGTAACATTCGGTTTGGTTTGGCTCCAGTTTGAGGTCTGGCTTGTATTCATGGTGTAATGTTTGCTTAGTTTGGGGAAGTGTGGCAGCTGGCATAGCCCTGGTCTGGTTTCTGGACGGAAAGTTGTCTTTCGTCTATGGGATGGTTTGGCTTTGAGTCTGGTGAGGAGATTGGTGGTGGTGTCAATGTTAATTGGTTTTCTGGCTGAATTTTTTATTGATTTCAATATGTCCTGGTAGGTGGGAGGTATCGTCCGTTTATTCATGTTATGTTGTTTTTTCGATGGCTTCCCTAATTATTCTTGATAGTGTCAGTATTGAGATTAATTTGGTTCCCTCAAAATCATTTCATGTCCTGGCTTTAAGGTGCTGGAAAAGGGAGGAAGTTTTTTCTTCTTTTCTGACTGCGTTCTTGTGTTCTGCTATGCATGCATTTATTCTCCTGTTGGTTTGTCCAATGTATGTGTTGGGCAATTTTGCATGGTATTTCATAAACACCTTGGTTTTCTAGCTAGAACTTGTCCTTGGGATTTCTTAAGATGTTGGCATTGGGTTTGTGGAGAATTTTGCTGATTTTATCTGTGGTGCCTTTGATGTAGGGGAGAACGGTGATACTGTTATCCTGTTCTGTGTCTCGGTTTTTGGGGAGTGTCTCCCTTAGGATTAGGTTGGTAATTGTGTTTCTTTGGAATCAGTTGGAAATTAATATGTTAGTGAGGGTGTGTAATTCTGTTCTCAGGTGGTCTTTGTTGGCTAGGCATTTGGTTCTGGAGATGAGGGTCATGGCTACAGAGTTGATCTGTGCAGGGTGGTGATGGGATTGTGCATTTAAGTAGCAGTTGGTGTGGGTTTTCTGGTAGATGTGTGTCCTAGGAGCCATTGGGTTTTGTAAATTAGGATGCCCAGGAAGGAAAGTTGGTTGTTGGCTTCTGTTTCCATGGTGAATTGTATTTTGGGGTGTAGGCTGTTGAGATGTTTGAGGAAGTTGTCCAGTTTTTCTTTCCGTGTGGCCATTACGGAAGTGTCATCTACATATCTAAGCCAGAGTTTGGGTTTGTGTTCAGATTTGTCTAGAGCGTTGGTTTCAAAGTGTGCCATGTATAGGTTAGCAATGATGGGTGAGAGGGGTGATCCCATAGGTGCTCCTTCTATCTGTTTGTATCTTCCATTGTGGATGAAGTATGTGTTGGTTAGGCAGTGGTTGGTCAGATCTAGGATGTGCTTAGGGGGGTTGTATTTGTTTTGGATAGCTGTCAAGTCTTTGATACTTGGGTGTAGAAGGATATGACATCAAAGCTCACAAGTAGGTCGCTGGGTTGTAGGTTTTGTTTCTTTATTGTTTCTATGAAGTGGAGAGTTTTGCAATGGTGAGGTGAAAAAAGCCAACACAATCCTAGGTTGCATTAACAGAGGGATAGAATCAAGATCAAGTGAAAAACCACTTTATAATGCCTTAATAAGACCATGCTTGGAATACTGCAAGCATCATTGTAAGAATACAGAGAAGAGCAACAAAAATAATTAGGGGTCTGAAGGCTAAAACATATGAAAAACAGTTACCTGAACTGGTTATCTTTAGTTTAATGAAAAGACTAGGGGTGACATGATAGCAGTGCTACAAAGAAGAGGAGGTCTATCTATTCTCAAAAGTACCTGAAAGCAGGACAAGAAGTGATCAAGGAGAGAACAAGCCTAGAACTAAGGAGAAAATTTATGGCAGCTAGAACAATAACTCAGTGGAATGACTTGCCTCCTGAAATTGGGAGTGCTCTAACACTGGAAGTTTATAAGAAGAGATTGGTTAACTATTTGTCTGAAATGTTATAATGTTTCCTGTTTGGACAAGAAGACCTCCAAGGTCCTTCCAACTATTATTATTCTGTTATCTATATCATATTTATGTAGAAATTTACTGTACTGTATATGTATATATATGGTCTAATTGATGGTCTTGATTCTATATCAGCATTTCAAATCTATCATTTTTCTTAATTACCTTCTTTATTTTTGAAATCACATTTTATTTTATTTTTAGTAATTTGTAGGTATATCAGCCATGGTATTCTGGGTTTTGCTAAGTAAGTCTTGCTGTGGCTTTAATCTATTCATGGGGACTATTTGCATATATAATTAAACTTTTCCTACTATAATTATGCCCAATATGAAAACCATTTACAGAAAAGGCTAATGTGAAATTGTTGGACTGATTATTTTCATCATGGAGTTCCATACTTTTATCGAACTTCATCTTACAATGTGTCCTTTTAAATTTTTATTCTCTTTTGTGTCTCTGTATCATAACAATCTATGAGCTCATAACTAGGTTGGCTGCTTTCAATATTGATGTTCTACTATTAAGCAGGGTTCTCCATGGCAACTTAACATTCTATTCATAAAGTAGATTATAATTTAGTTAATTAGTTTTAAGTATTTAGATTTTTTTAGTATTCTATTTGTATTTATGTTTTGCAAGCTGAAACATTTTAATTCTATTGATGCTCTAGAAAATGTGTATATATGTTAATGTGATCTTGTAAAATTGTGTAAAATATGACCATGAAATGGGAAGAGGGAGGGAGGGAGGGAGGGAGAGAGAAAAGAGAGAGAGAAGAGAGAGAGAAGGAACTGCATACACTGAACAACACAACCCAGGAACCTGGAACATCTATACAGCATATAGACTAGATGCTCCAAAATCTAGATGAAACACTCCACAAAAGGTTGTGGTGAATAAGAGGATTATGATGCTGTAGGACTTCTAAATCCAGGTGGCAGATAGGTACTGGCCAATCAACCAGACATTGTAGTAATAAACAAGGTAATAACAAGTGGTGATTGTAATGTATGTAGAGTTTAAAATGATTGGTTGTTGAAGTACAGAATTTGAAATGAGTGGTTGTAAAAGTGCGGGAATTTCTGCACTCTGATTACAGTCATGCAGCGTGGCTATAGCTGCCACGGCTAAGCCATTCAGGTCTGTTCTGAGCTGAAAGTCACAATAAATAAGAGCTGATGCACTCCACATCCTGTCTCTCTATGCAAACTTAACACTGGCGACAAAGGTGGGGTCTATGAAGGAGAAGACGATGCAGAACAGACAAGATGGCTGCATTGAAGACCCCCCCAGCCCCGTTCGATCTGAAGAACAAAGACTGGGAATCGTATGCAGACAGATTTCAAATGTTCTTAGAAGGCAATGATCTGGCATCATTTCTGAGACACGAAGAGAGGTTTTTCTGACATATACTGGTCCCGCAGTATTCAAGATGGCCAAAGGCATTGCTCCTGCAGACATGAAGGTAATGGCTTGGGCAGATTTGGAGAGGGCACACTACACACTATTGAGGGGCACACTCCCAAGTATTGTGCCTCATTAACCAGTTCTACTGCCACAAGGGAGAATGAAAGTATCAGTGACTTCGTGGAAGTTTGAGACATGTGCAATCGTTTTGTATTGGGCCTGAAGGACAAAGTGCTACAGAGTAAATTACTCATGAAACCAACATTTACGCTGAAAGAAGCCATCGATGAAGCGGTAGCAGCAGAAGCCACAAAACCTCAGCTGCAACCATGAGGAAGATGAACAGAACAACTTCCTATAAATAGCTGCCGCGCTAAGCCATTTGGGTCCGTTGAAAGTCAAAATAAATAAGAGCTGAAGCCTCATCCTGTCTCTATGCAAACTTAACAGTGATGATAGATGTAGCTGTACCAAATAACAGCAATATCAGGAAGAAGGAGTATGGAGAAGAATGGGCCTGAAGGAGGAGCTAGAGAGGATGTGGAAAGCAAAGGCCAAAATGATCCCTATGGTAGCAAAAATACTTAGGGTTATGGTTCCTAAACTGAGAATTTCTCCAATAGGTCCCAGGAACAATATCAGAACTTTCTGTCCAGAAAAGCACAGTGCTAGGAACAGTTAAAATACAAAACTCTCAAACTTCAGGTCTCTGGTAGAGAACCTTAGATTGAGAAAGATACACACCACCCACAGGAGTAAGAAGGAAAAGGCCTGTCTGTCTGCCTGTCTGTCTATCATTCATCATCCATCCATCCATCAAATTCAGTGACACAATAATACTAGTGCAAGTCATTTTAAATGAAACAGGCACAGTATAAACTACAGGCAAATTAAAATGAGCAATATAATATAAATGATCCATGATGTTACGGAAAGTGCTAGCTCCATGGTAGTATTCTGCACCTTCTGGAGGCAAAAAAAAAAAGACACACAAATATTCCATTGAAAATTGGTTTTAATACTAAACTTTTGTGGTTAAATCAGGAGATGTCTAGAGGCAATAGAAAATGGTCTAATTGGCCACATGTGACCAAAAAAGATATCTACAGATTGATTATACCTACTATAATTGTTCATGTTTTAATGAATTGCTAAGAAGCTATGTTTAATACTTTTAAATTCATTTTACAAATTTCACCTTTACTGCCACTTGGTTACGATACATAATATATATTATCATTTAATGTATATAAAAGTAAGCCACATAGAAATCTATGCAAGAACTATGAGAACTCAAAAGTATAAATAAGAACTGAGAAACGAGATCAAATTGAGGTTCAGTTTAAATAGAGTATAGGTTGAAGGTGGGCTGTCTGGGCAAGTCCATACAGCAGTTAGTAATGATCAGTGCCAGTTTCTGGATAACTGTTTTAGCCACCTGGTCTACTGAGATGAGGAGTGAAAAGTTTCTGTAGCCTGAAATCATTCCACTAATTAGAAGAAACTATACTTTTGTTCTGAAACATCTACAAGCACCCATGTCAGCCTTTACAGTAGGTCAAGTTAAGAAACAGACTCCATAAGAAATGGTGTATCTTTGCTTTGATAATGTGTGCCAGTGATTCTTAAAGTGTGATCCAAGAACCACTGGGGAAGGGGGGCCCTAAATCCTGTCAGATATTCTTCCCAAATGTGCTTTTTCAAGAGGCAACTCGATTTTCTTTGTTTTTCCTTGAAGACATTTCACTTCTCAACTAAGAAGCTTCTTCAATTCTTGGCTGAGATATGAACCAACTTTAAGGAAAAACAAAATCCAGTTGCCTTTTGAAAAAGTGCCTTTGGGTCAACCATTGCTGAGCAATGCTGGGTTATCCTGGGAATTGTGTAAGCCGCCCTGAGTCTGGAGAAGGCATATAAATGTAATTAAAAAACCATGACCTGGATGACTCCATAGTTCTCTCAGAGTCTTATTAAACTATTTGCCAAATATTGAATAGAATAGAATAGAATAATAGAATAGAGAATAGAATAGAATAGAATACTTTATTGGCCAAGTGTGATTGGACACACAAGGAATTAGTCTTGGTGTAAATACTCTCAGTATACATAAAAGAAAAGATACATTCATCAGGAGTCAAGAATCATAAGGTATGACACTTAATGATAGTCATAGGGTACAATAAACAATCAATCATACTAGGAAACGGTCAATATAAATCGTAAGGATACAAGCAACAAAGTTACAGTCATACAGTCACAAGTGGGAGGGGATGGGTGATAAGGAGTGATGACAAGATTAACAGTAATAGTAGTGCAGACTTTGTAATAGTTGAACAGGGTTGAGGGAATTATTTGTTTAGCAGAGTGATGGCTTTCAGGAAAAAACTGTCTTGTGTCTCGTTGTTCTGTGTGCAATGCTCTATAGTGCATTTTGAGGGGAGTTGAAACAGTTTATGTCTGGGATGAGGGGTCTGTCACAGCCCTCTTTTGACTGTGCAGTATACAGGTCGTCGATTGAAGGCAGGTGGGTAGTAATTGTTTTTTCTGCAGTCCTAATTACTCTCTGAAGTCTGTGTCTGTCCTGTTGGGTTGCAGAACCAAACCAGACAGTTATAGAGGTGCAGATGACAGACTCAATCATTCCTCTATAGAACTGGAACAGCAGCTCCTTGGGCAGTTTGAGCTTCCTGAGTTGGCACAGAAAGAACAGAAAGATGACGTTTTTGATGTTAGGTGTCCATTTTAGATCATGTTATATAGTAGAACCTAGAAATTTGAAGGTCTCTACTGTTGATATGGTGTTGCCTAGTATGATATGGTGTTGCCTAGGTGGTAGTATGGGAGGGTTCTTCTAAAGTCTACCACTGTTTCTACGGTTTTGAGTGTGTTCAGTTCCAGTTTGTTCCAGTTACATCATGAGGCAAGTTGTATAACCTCCTGTCTGTATGCGGATTCATCATTGTCTCGAATGAGACCAATCACTGTTGTGTCATTTGGAAAATTCAGTATTTTAACAAATGGATCATTTGAGATGCAGTCATTGGTATATAGGGAGAAGAGAAGTGGAGAAAGCACACAGCCTTGGGGTGCCCCTGTGCTGATTGTACAGGTATTGGATGTGATTTTGCCTAGCTTCACCTGCTGCTTCCTGTCTGTTAGGAAGCTTATGATCTACTTACAAGTGTGTTCAGGTACTGTTAGTTGGTTTAATTTACTTAGAAGAGTGTCTGGAATGATGGTATTGAATGCTGAACTGAAGTTTACAAAGAGGATCCTTGCGTGGGTATTTGGAGATTCAAGGTGTTGTAGAATGTAATGCAGAGCCATGTTAACAGCATCATCTGTTGATCTATTTGCTGGTATGCAAACTGCATGGGATCTAACAGCGGATCCGTGATGGTTTTCAGGTGGGACAGCACAAGCCTTTCAAAGATTTTCATAACTACAGATGTTAGAGCAACTGGTCAGTAGTCATTCAATTCCTTGATGGAGGGCTTCTTTGGCACTGGAATGATAGTAGAGCATTTGAAGCAGGGAGGAACATAGCACATCTCTAGTGATCTATTGAAGATTCGGGTGAAGATGGGGCCAATTGGTCACAGACTTTTTAAGCAAGAAGGAGTTATCTTGTCTGGCCCTGGTGCTTTTCCTGGCTTTTGTCTGTGTAATAGATCCTGCACTTCTTTTTCTGTGATCACCAGAGGTTGTGAACCCAATGGATTAGTTGTAGGAGGCTTGGCTGTTGTTGGTGTGTTTGAGATGTGGGTTGTGGAGATAGGTGGATGTAATTTCCTTTCAAACCTGCAGTAAAACACATTCAGGTCATCTGCTAGTTGTTGATTTCCTTCTGCCTGGGAAGGAGGTTTGCTGAAGCCAGTGATGTTTTTAAGAGTTTTCCACATGTTTGCTGGTTCATTTGTTGAGAACTGATTCCTTAACTTTTCAGAGTAGCTTCTTTTTACTGCTCTGATCTCTCTTGTTAATATGTTTCTGGCCTGGTTGTATAGCATTCTGTCACCTTTTCTGCAGGCTTCCTCTTTGGAACGACATAGCTGCTTAAGTTTAGCTGTGAACCAAGGTTTATTGTTACTATATATTTGCAGGTTCCTTGTTGGTACACATAAGTCTTCGCAGAAGCTGGCATATGATGTTACAGTATCTGTGAGCTCATCTAGGTCTGCAGAGGCATCTTCGAAAACATTCCAATCAGTGCAATCAAGGCAGGCCAGGAGAAAATATTTGCAAAAAGATAAAAATAACTACTATTATTTTTGGTACTTTTAAAAAAACATAGGTGTTTTTCATGAAAAGTGAGGTATTTATGTTAATATCTTATGGTTCATATTGCTATCATTACATGACTCAGTAAATATATATATTCTACAAATGTGTCAATTTAAATTTTAGTGTCTAAAATTAAAATAAATATAAAAAAGCTATTTTGCAATACTCCATAATTTTAAAAATGGGAAGGAATCGTGAAAGCACAGTGTTTAAGAAACACTGATATAGAATATAGCAGCAGAATCTTGAAACCTTGATAGCATTTTCTCTCTATCCCTTCCTTTTCTGCCAAAGACAGTTTAAGAGAGAGACAGTTTAAAGTTTTTTTCCCCCTCACCTAAATGTTCTCTTCTTTCCCTGGCTTAAATCATGTTTTGTTAACTTTCACATTCCTTCGCCAAGGTCACCTTTGAGGTTCTTTACACCCATTTCTCCCTGTAACATTAAAAGAACTGAACTCAAAATGTGACAGATAAGAATCACAAAAAGTAACCAATACATACTACAATATTTAATTCAATGTCTCCATTATTTTTTATAATTCAGCTGCTGTAAAATAAATCTGGTTTTCTGAGGTTTTTGCTAAATAAAAAGTATATCCAAATCCACATTATTGTTGTTCTAAAGGAAGAAGACTCAAAATGATTCAATCACATTGGCATTAATCTGTGACAATGAATGTAAATAAAATTATTTTGATTTAATAAATTGTGGATGGAGCTTACAAGTAATAGCCAACGGGTAATGCAAAATCCAGTTAATGTAATATTTTTCAATATAACTGTAAGGCTAGGTCATCCAAGGAGCAATCAGGAGGCTTTATGATAGAAAACAGTTTGGAAATAAAAAATAAGAATAACTAAGCCACCTGACTCTGAGTGATTCTTGAATGAATACCAGATTCGTGTTAGAGATCTTAATGTAACAATACTTTCCTCTACTTTTAATGTTTTTTTCTTATGATCTGTGTCTTTCTGTACTATGTCTAAAGTCCAGTTCACAGTTATTAGTTAATAACAGCTGTATCATAGCTTTATTTGCTCATATTTCTTTCAATTCACATTTCAGCTGTGCAATTTAGAATCAATTACCTTTGTTCAAACTGGTTATTAGCCCCTGAAAACCAATCCAGTAACATTTTTTCATAGATGAGAAATACTTAATAGAAAACAACATTAGGTTTGTGTGTGGGATGAAAAAATACCTAAGGGAGTTTTAGAAGATAAATAGCAAACCTTTGTTATTTACCCAAGTGGAACCTGTATTGTTGGTTTTAATTTTCCAAATTGGAAATTGATTGGCAGCTCTATAAATTTGACCAATTTTTCATTCTTGCCAAAAGTTCATTATTAGTAGTAGAAATGAAAGTTTTCTCAGACTGTACTAATCTCAAAGCAGTTTTCCTGAAATGGGTACATCTGTTTTACTTATTGCAACTTTGAGATAGAAGTGGGAATAAAGACAGGGTATAATGTGCCTTTTTAAGAATAGGAGCTGAATAACCAATAGACATATAGATGTAACACAGAAAAAATGTATCATGCCCTGGAGCCCAGAAATAAGAATTTGACATGATTCCAGGAGATCCTAGAGTTTGGGAAAAACCATACCACAGTGCAATTGAAACATAATAAAGATTCTGTCACAATCTATAAATCTAAAAAATAGGAATTGGCAATGCAATTTAAAATACATGACATAAGAGTTGTATTAATACTTATTTGGTGTGAGGAGAAACACATGTCAAATTGCTGATACTGTTACTAAAATGGTATCTTTTAACCTTTTAAGGAAGGACAACATCTTGATATCAATGTTATGGCTTATACAATAAGGGAAAGCAAGCCTATGAGTATTGTGAATTCAGTAGAGACTGAATTGATCCAATCTGGGTCACCCTGACCAGAAGTTTTGTCTTCTGAGCTTTTGAGCTCACACTGGTACCCATCTTCAGTTCATTACAACTCTCTGTTCTGTGTAATTATATAGGGCCTTTTGTATGTGGCTTTTAGATGTTTATTTATTTATTTAATTTATTTTACTTGACTTGTATGTCGCCTCTCTGAAAGGACTCCGGGTGGCTCACAAATAAAAACACATTGCAATAAATTATTTAAAAGAAATTAAACCTAACAAGCCAAGCTGAATAAAACTCATTAAAACTCATTAAAACCAAATTATTTAGGACTGCCCTTGCATACCATCCGGAGATTGCAGCTGGTACAAAATGCGCCACGCTGGTGGTGATGGGAGTTTCCGATAGTCCCATGTTACACCTCCGCAAACCTGCATTGGTTGCTGCCCTCCCGTGAGATTCAAGTTTTAGGATTAACATTCAAAGTCCTACAAGGCATGGGTCCGGGATATTTACAGGAGCTCCCTGATATCAGTGCCAACCACCCTGTACACGAGCACACAGACAGAGCTTTTGGGTGCTGTCGGCAAGCCAATGCCAGTTGGTGGTGCCCTGGGATGGCCTACTTGTGGCGGTTCCCGCCCTGTGGAATAAACTACCCTGGGGTTCGCTTGGCCCCTGACCTTCAGACCTTCTGTCATGACCTGAAAATTTGGCTATTCAAACAGGCCAGGCTGTGCTGACCTCCTTGGGGGTGGATTTTAAATTTTATAATGTTTACTGGGATTTTTAGTGAAATTGGGCTTGGGATTGTTTAATATTCTTTTAAGTAATTTATTGTTCATTGTTCTGTTTAGTTGTGAGCCTTCTAGTCTTCGGAGATGGGTGGCATACAAGTCCAAGTAATAAATAAATAAATAAATAAATAAATAAATAAATACATAAATAAATACATAAATACATAAATACATAAATACATAAATACATAAATAATAAATAAAATCCCACACACACCCCAGGAGGTCTGTCCAGCCTGGCCTGTACAAACAACCAGGTTTTCAGATTGTGGAGGAAAGAGGAGAGATCAGGAGCCAACCGAGCTCCAAGGGTAGTTGATTCCATAGGCATGAGCTGCTACAGAATAGGCTCTTCCCCAGGGCACTGACAGCTGACATTGTCGTGCGGATGGCACCCTGAGAAGTCCCAGCCTGTTGATTGGGGTGTGTAGATGGCTGGCTCTTAAGTTGTTGGCTGTCATTTGTTTGTGCTGCCCAGCCTTCGCTTTCTAAGTATTTGATGAGCTGGTGGTAAATCAGCACTCCTGTTGACTGACTGACTGTTTCCCAGGCTTCAGTCACTTCCCTGGCTGCTTTTTTGTACCTGCTTATCCAACAATCTTAGTAGCTGCAAAATTGAATGCATGTTCTTGTTCATTGCATTGTGAGGCTACCAATGAGATCAAGTCTGAGCACTCATTTATGCTTCTTGCAATCTGATTATTAGCTTCCTACATAGTCACAGGGGCAATCCATGCATGGGGTTACATTGAAGTATCTCCACCTCTGAGTGATCTTTACAATGCATAATTTGTCCTTGTATGATAGCCTTTGGGCAATGCCCACTTGAGATAGAAGCTGCATTTTACAGCTTCCAAAATGTTTTGATGTATGCCGGGTGTGCCATGTGATTGAATTTATATCTTGTTTCTTCCTTTCTCCCACCATGTTGCACAGACATCATGTAACAACCGATCGGGTACCCATTCTGCTTGAATTGTTCATATCAGTGAGTTCTTACCCTGCCATATAGTGTTCTGATGCAACTCTTTTGTGTGACAGACTGAATGGAGCTTAGGGACAAGTAGAAATGAATGTAGTAATCATGTACTGAATTTTAAATAATGTGATATAATTCTGTATTTCCAAAATGATATATATTAATTACATTATACATTATTCAATTGAAACAACAATTGGGTTTGGGGTATTTTCCAAAGAAATCAAAACCATAAATTCAAGATGACTGAATTGAATCTTTTTATGTAGTTCTCAATAAATACAATTAACAATTGAAACATTAATACAACAGATCATAACTGTTGCTACAGAAACATTTACTAGATACTTCCTAAAGTGAAAAGTACATTTTTCTTTGATATTGCAAAGATTTATATCCTGTCCTTTGATTTCTCTTACCCGAAAATTGTTTTTAAGATGGCTTACAAGAACATTTTTTCAAAAGAATAAACAAACAAAAGCTTCAGTAGCAGACATAAAACAACATAAATAAAACCCAACTGTTGATTACTAGATGAAAATCAGCTCAAAGCCAGGTGCTTAATTAACTGAGAGCATCCCACTAGATGAAAACTAAGCTAAAATAAAGGATGCTATTTTATGCTATTCTACAGACATTCATCAGCCCTTGGCCATGCATGCTGACTTCATTCTTACTCTCTGGTTCCATGCCTTCATTTTGTAGTTTTATATATAAGATTAGAACCTAA